>DWPQ01000387.1:0-17248 GCA_018251795.1 Perichares adela
CGGTTTTTACTAAAATATAGTGCAATGCTTTAAGAAGGTTATAGGCATTAGTGTGTAAAAGCTGGGAGCTTTCCACGCGGGCGAAGCCGCGGGCACAGCTAGTATAAATATAGATGTCAGTAATCAACAAGGTACTAAAACAATATGTTAAAGTACTATAGATGCTAATGTGGAGTCCGCATTCATCGAGGACATTGCATAAAATAACAACATAGTCGGACCAGCTGAACCTAACGAGCCGAGCTACGAGTGTGTTACGACTGATACAAGGGACATTTGAATAACAAATATTGATAGTAACCACAGAGAGGTTCTATGTACAATGCGACAGATGTGGCTTTATGTAAATTGTATGGTTGTTACATAGTAATACGTAATTAATGATTAAATAAAACCGCAAGTTCATAATCTCTTTAAATTCTCGTGTCACAGTGTTAGTTGCCATACTCCTCCGAAACGACTTGATTTTTACGACATTTTGCATGTACATTCGGTAGGTTCCCGGGAAGATGTGCCTTTAATTGGGATAGAGTAAATGAATTTTTTAGGTCCAGAGGAGAGCCAAGTTGGCGACATGCAGGCGGGGCACCAGTGCGTTCTTAAGAGATCCCGGAGCCTCGCCATATGCGTCGGAAGGACGGGGGGTTTTTGTGGTTAAAAGTCCCACATAACCCGGAAACTCTTCCTGTGGAGAGGTTGGGGGAATCCTTTGAAGATTCCTCCCCGAAAAAAAAGTCTGAGAATAGTTTGTAAACTATCTTTCCTATCCGTAAATGATACCGGTGGCCCACCTCAAACAGTAATTTTTTGGACATTTTTTATTATTATATTTTTATGATGTGGTATAAAAAATACATACAACCCTTGATTTTCATTTGTATACTACCAACACCTTTTCTAATTTTTAACACGATAATTTGTGTGGCAAAACGACGTCTTGGTTATAAAATGTATATAACTTAGGATGGAAACAGTAGATTGTCGTTAAAATTCACTCACAAATACAATGACAGCATGCACTCTACATCACACCGCAAGTGTGATAAAGCTTTTAAGTCTAATATGCGCAGGCTAATGTCATTAGGCACAAAAGCGCACAGCGGGAAGTACTCAGCTAACCGACTCGCTACCCGAGGGGGGCGCTTAATGGAAAACTGTTACAATCGTGTCGGAGAAAGGTTGCTGGAAATATATTACAAGTACCCGACTAGAAAAGGAAGAACTTTCAGTAAAAGCAACAGAAGTAAAAGAAACAGAAGACTTTTATTGACGATGAGATAGAAGAAACTAGCTGCGTGTATTGATCATTATATTAACTTAGTATGGATTCTCATTAAAACTGAACAATCTCTACTAATATTATAAAGATTTGATTGTTTGTTTTCGTGTTTATTTGTACCGAATAGGCTCTGAAAGTATTGGGCCGATTTTAATTGAATTTGGCATAAAGATAGTACCGAGAAAGAGTTGTTTGTTTCTGATAGACTTTTAGCTGTTGGCCCTAGTGGCCTTTACAGACCTGAGAAAGAACATGGGCTATTTATATGGCAAGAACCACGTTTGCGAGATCGGCTAGTTAAGAGATAGAATAGCATTATTGTAAAACTAATAATACGTTTACGTTGTTGACATCCTTTAAGTATATATTGTTATTGAATTAGTTGCGTTTACATTTATGACGTTTATATGCATCAAACTACATAATATATACAAAATGTACTAAACATAAATCGGTGAATGACATTAGCGATTTTATGGTGATATTGAACAGACGTTGCTCAATACAGTAGAGCGGAAATTATAGACAGATGAATTACGATTATTTTACGAGCAGCGGTCGTTTTGTAAATGTTCCAAAATATTATTTTCTCTGGGTCACTGCCAAACGGTACCTGTGTAGTTTCTTTCGTGTGTGTATCATCGTTTTGTGTTGTTTTATGATTCGGACTTATTTCGAATATTTGAATGTTGTTTCGCGTTTAGAATTTTCACTTTCAGAAGCCGGAGCGTATTTATCTCAATAGTAATAATATCGATGTTGCAACATTCCCTTTTATTTGGGCGCCAGTTTTGTTCATATAATCCATATTAATATTATAAATGCGAAAGTAACTCTTGTCTGTTTGTGACGTGATCACGACTAAACCGCTGAACCGATTGTGATGAAATTTCATATGGAGATACTTGAAGGCCTTGGGATGAAAATAGACTCCTTCCGATTTTTCTTTTAGTTCATTGTTTTACGAGATATGTAGAAAAAGTTCTACAAAAACATTGTCCTGTTGCAGTAGCTGCTTTCCGTGCAGGACAAAGTGGGCCGGGCCTACTAGTCTATACTAATATTATAAAGAGCAAAGATTAGATTGTTTATTTGTATTGAATAAGATCCGAAACTACTGGACCGATATGAAAAATGATTTTACCATTAGAATTCGACATTATCCGTGATGAACATAGGCTACTTCTTATAAAAATAAAGGGGAGTAAAGTAGTTCATTATAAATTCGTATGTGACCTTACTTTTGTGTCTTTACAGAGGAGGAGTGCTACCACTGCATGGCGAGCCTCGTGGCCTCCAAGGAAAAGATGTTCATCACCCAGACAAAACTGCTCAACGAAGTGACGTGGAAGACAGTCATGCAAATCGCGAAGAAGCATGCCGTAAGTAACTTTCTTAGCAACACTCACGTATTAACACTACATCGATGATTATAACGCTCGTTGTTTATGAGTCTTGTGATCTTGTCATATTTTAGATAATTATCAGTTTTATTTAAAGTTCAGTAACCCGCCTCCGTTAAACTTCGGGAAAATTATTACCCGCTTTTCTTTGGACATCCTTGAGGCCGAATAAACCCTACCCGTTCCCTTTAACGCAGTAGCGCGGAGGCAGATAGGATGTGGGAAGACCAGGTTGGTTGGACTGACTGCGTTTAGAATTAGTACCAGCATACAGTTAGCTACTCTTTTATGTTAGGCATTTTATTTAGTTCGTATTTTAGAGTTCTTGCTATTTTTGAGAGATGCTTACTACTCATGTAGTGGAATGGTGGAATATATCCTTCTGACACAACAATTTTGTATTAAACTATTATATTTAGTAGTGATTATCACAACCGATATTTGTCCCACTGCATACAATTTCTTCAATTTTCAAAAAAGCTGCCTGCAGAATTTAATCTCGAGTCTCATGTGCGGGAGATTCACGTTCAAATCACTCGATTATCACTGCTTTTATCTTCTTGTGTGCAATAGATCAATTTTGTTTTTTTTAAAGCGTTTAAAACGTAATCAATGCCTATTGCTCATCTAGGAGCCAAATCTTAGTCACTTTAAACTCAAGTAAAGTGTTAAGCGATGTATTGTCTAAACGAATCCTCGCGATTTCATCAAGAACAGCCATTAGTGCCAAGTGTACGAACTTCGTAGAATATTGTATGTTTTCTATTAAGATTACATTTCACGACAGGCGCATCACTGAAGCAGTACTATTAATTAATCTATTCATGCATAACGTCAATTACTATGTAAAGTGAGGCACGCGCCGCTCGAATGCCTTGTGTGTAGTTGTGTATACCAATATTGGTGGGCGTCATACAATATTTATTTAGTAGGTGCAGAAAACATTTTTTACTCAGTTATCGCTTTTCATTGTGCTTTCTATTCCAAAAACTTTAATATCAATAGTCTACAACAGAGTAGGCCAGCCAATTGGTGATATGTGAACTTAAATGTAGCTTATTCGAAAATAGTACACCCCGCAGTTTTTGCCCTGTCCTGAAAATCAACGACTAAACCGGGACAATAATTTGAAAGTAAAGCTTTGTCATCGCTTCAGCGAATCCTTGCTATCATGTGTGTGATCCAGACAAAGTAGAACACTATGGCAACAAAAACACATAGCACAGAGTATAACATGGATTCGATCAATATTGACGTTTAACACATCGTAGTTCTTTGTAATGTAACGTACAGGATAATCACTACTCAATATGTCATCCAGTGTCAATGACGTTTCGCTATATTAGTCAATAACTCAATATGGCGACTGCAATTTATCTGTCAGCACCATTAGAATTTAACGAATTACTCGATTTAACGAATTATGCGGATATATGTTGTCGACTCGAAACTTTTATTTTTTTATGTTTGATTATTTAGATAAGGTTGCGATCGAGTCTACCGTACCCCGTCACGAAACTATTAATATAGATTGTTGTAATATACATATTTGGCTCTTTGGCTAATAAGTTTGCCGACCACTGCCCTAAACCATAACTCTATTATGTGTAGATTTTAACCGCTTTATATTGTGATAAGAAAATCAAGTTCATGTATTACGTCACACCGTTTTATTTCTACAATTTACTTTACTTCAGTACTAATAATTGTATTTTTAACGATTTGCGCGGCTTATCACGTGATCGGCTCGTAAACTGAACATTTGTAGGGAAAGTAAAAAATCGTCTCCACTTTGATTTTATCGCACAACGCATTATGTTATTTCTGTTAAGGATAATTCACGTTTGAGTTTAAACTAAACTATAAACCAAATACATATTTTACGGTATGTACTTAGGATACGTACAATATATATTTTGGTCGATATTTCGACCCATGCAAATGTATATATAATATGCTGAGAGCGTGTATTGTAGTAATAATTCGATGTAGCATTAAAAAATCTTCTCATGGTAGAGTTTTGTCTGCCTGGCTTAGACCTTTACCATCCTTAGAGCTTACCATGGTGGTTAATCATCTAGACTAAAATTTGAATAGTTTCGACGTGTTTCGGTTACAGTGACGAAGAGCCAGAAATTATAGGCGGTACAATACGTAGCCTACAATACGTTGATGCCTTTAGTGTTACAGATGTCTATGGACGATGGTGACCGCCAACCATCGGGTGGCACATCAACTCTTTTGTTCGCAATTGACATATATATGTGCAATTTGTTTCTTACATTTTACATGATTAAGTCATGCAATAACTAAATAACTTTGAAGATGTATATTCATATGTACCTACCTACCAAAGAACATATACTCGTATATAGGTTTACTTAGTCCAAGTATATAAATAACAGACGTTTACATACAGATTAACTACAGTAAATAATCGTATTTAATAATCGCTTGTCTTTCTGCGTATCTTATGTAATTCTTCGTACGTGTGTTTTCACCTAATTCTTATTAAACGGCTCTACCGATTTGGATGAAATTTTATACATGTTTCAAAGGGTTACAATACAATAGGACCTGGTTGGTGACGCTGCAGTGAGTGCGTTTACTTTTCCTTGCAGGACAAAGTATGTCGAGTCCGCTAGTTATAAATAAATCATATAACATATATGTTTCTTATTACTAAGTTGAGGATAATGCATATTGTTTTACTAAAAAACTTCAGTAACGTGTACAGGCCCTTACAGGAAGAAATCGCGTGACATCGTCCCCCATAAAGTGGCGTTATCGAGCGTGAGTTAATAACGTAGAGCACACGCCATACCACTTTTGTAAAGTTATGTTTACAGGTTTTATCGATTCGTGCGAGCTTCGCAAGACCATTATTTACATTTTTAGTTGTCCGGCTCGAAGGACCAATTTTAACTTAAAAGCTTTACAAAGATCGCTTGTCCAGCTCGAAGGACCAATTTTAACTTAAAAGCTATACAAAGGTCGCTTGCCATCGATTTCACTTTTTTTTACAATGATTATTGTACAACACTTGTTGAACTTCATTCAACACTTAGTGTTAACATATTGTAATGTCAGAGATATAAATTATACTTGATATTTCAATTTCAACATATCCATAATTGTCGAATGCTATGTTCGGGTTTCTTAGTACGGAGGTTTGATAGACTACTTTATAATATGTGTTTGTATTTGCAAAGCTACACTTGTTTTCGATTTGAAAAATTTCGTGAGCTTCATTATTATTTAAACATACCAAAAGGTCATTGTCAGCATAAAGTGATTCAATAAAAGAAAAATACTTGCTCCTATATGAAATTACACTTGTTTTATATTTGAAAAGTTTCGTAAGCTTCAATTTTATAGCTAAACGTACTAAAAAACTGATTCATTGAAACAAAAAGGGTCGCGAACTCGCGTACGGAGAATTTAATTTACTCGAAACTGACCTCGACGTAAAGAAAATACTAGGTTAGTGTCGTTCACTGTCACATGATAGCACTATCAATAACTGGACATTCTTGTAGGTATTAATTATGTTGGTCTTTATTAGCACCGCACCTCCGTTGTTAGCTCTGGTGATGTCATGCCGATCTAGACTAGACCGCGGCTGTTTACCTACCTACAGCTGTATGTTGATGTGTGTTGACCGTATTCATGTAAGATTGATATGATAAGATTAAAAAAAAATTAAGAAAAAAATTTGTTCATGCAGGTATCATTGATGCTCTTGCATGTCATGTTTTGCTTCTACTACCTTTTTAGGAAAGGATTAATTGACATAGTACAGTAGAAACTCGATTATCCGGACTAATTGTTGTCGGTAGGCGTCCGGATAATCGCGAATCCGCATAACTGAGGTCCGGATAATATAGCATTTATTTTAAATTTTATACCCCTTGAATGTGAATTGGCAGTAATGTCAAATTCTGATTTTTATTACATAATATAAAATCAATGAAATGAATGAATCGATTCCGCTGTTAACTGAGAACTTTTAAAACGGACCCTTAATTTTCAACCTTCTATCACCAACCCCTATTTTTTGGTAGCAAAATAATTTATTTGGCAAAACAACTGGCTAGGTAGTTAAGAATAAATAAAATAATTAATTATAATATAGATTAAACTATGTTTTAATATGTATATTTTGAGAAACGTACATTTTGTTATGAATGTCAATGAACCTAAACAAAACGTTTGATTGTACAATGTGTACCGTTTTGTCATTGATTTTGTACGAGTATGTCACGACAGTTTAGTCGGTCGTTTGTCCTGGACTCTATTTTAAATTTATGGAATTCTTTATGAACAACGCTTTTATTACCGCAATTTCCCTATATTACTGTGTACTGGCTAATGACGTCCGAAAACATTTAACGTATTTAAAGAATCAATATTGAATTAGTTGAATAAAAGTTTTGTATGTCCTTCATTCTGTTTCCAAATATAAAACATACCGCATTATGGTTTCATATGAAATATCCAGACGCAAACGTCTCTATTAGCACGATAATTGGTCAACATTATTTAGCTATCTAATTTTGTGTAACTATGTAAGTAATTTTTGTACTGTTCCTTACATATTAGTTACAGTTATTTTTATATTATGTCAGTACCGTAACGTCTGTCTAAAGCCAAATAGTATGTGTTCAACCTAAACATGCCTATAACGTTTTGTGTCTGTTTCGATCTTGATTCTAATTCGAACTCGATTTAGATGTAGTACATTTGACCCAACGTTCATCCGTTTGATAACGTCACAGTGAACTGTAAGAGGAGTATTCATAACGATTCAGAAATTATAGGAAAATCACTTAATTATTATTTTGTTCTCATAAAAACAGTAGTAAATTTTAGTTCCAATTTAAACGACAGTTCGTTCGACCTTGCGCTAATGTAGTTTTTCAAGAGTAAGGATCAAGACAGAATCGAAACAAACTCGATTAAACCAAACTCGAAAGCGTCGGGAGTAAGCCCAGTTTCCGTACAGTGCAATCGATTGTTTGCAGAAGTCGGCCGCACAGCATCTATTACGGCTCTCCGGCGCTATTGGCCCAGAGCGCATCTACGCCGACTGGCAATGGTGGATTCTCGCCGCCCTGCCCTTCCCCCATCTAGTACGAGTGCTCGATTGCTTCTTCCATGAGGGCATTAAGGTGAGACTTTTGATATTCCATTCTTTAACCAAGTGATTCCTTTAAATCGAAGGTTCAATACAGCTTCAGCACTGTTATTGAAATTTGATTTAAAAATTTAATCTACATCTCTAGTAAACCATTTTTATTAGCATTTTCATGTTTAGATTACATGTTGGTATATGAAGCTTATCATTATTAGTTATGAAAGCGTACATTTTACTTGAGATGTTCATTTTGACGATAAGTTCGCGAAACTTTTCGTCGAAATTACTTTCTGCTTTATCAAATGTCATCATTCACGTTACTGTTTGTTCTATCATTATTATTTTCTTCTTCACTTTCAAATTTTGTTTCACATACAGTAATTATTTCATCCATATTGCCGCTTATTTAAGTACACGCGTAGTACGTGATTGTTCGGTGACGTGAATGCTTGATTAACTCTCTATCCTCAGGTGTTCTACAGGGTAGCGTTGGCGGTCCTGATCCTGTTCCACAAGCACTCGACGAATCAAAACTCAGAGTGGTACGCTGAGGCGACAAAGAACGGTGTTGATCACGCCATTGACAAATTCTGCAGGAACATGCCGGCCTCACCGACTAAACTCCTAAGGACTGCTTTCAGCATAAGGGCTCTAAGGTTAGTCATCGTTCACGTTACTGTTTGTTTATTATTATTATTTTCTTCTTCACTTTCAAATTTTGTTTCGCATAAATCAATTAAAAATTTTCGTTCATTCATATGATATAGTATATGATCGTATATCGTGCGATATATTTTAAAAAAGATAGAGATAATGCAAGCACGGTAAGGTGTGGATTAGGTTTTAATTTAATCCAAATCTAATAACCTTCTCGAGTAACTTTTCGGAATCTATTTATCTGGTTTGATTTCTACTACAAGTCTATTCGCGTAATACTTGATTTAAAACTAATTTTAATATCCGAACATTATCCAGTTCACAGTATATATCCCGAGTATTCATAAAGACGGAGATGACGCTCAAATCGAAGCAAGTGATCACTGGTTCTCGGCTGATCCGGTCCCGGTCCTCAGACAATCTGCCCACCAGCCAGTCGCAGGTCAATATCCAGATGATGTCGCACACTCTTACTATACGCGAGGTGAGTCGCCACTTTATGATCACAAATTTAATAATAAACATAATGTGTGTAATGTATCCGATGTTTACGATATGGAAAAGTTAAAAGATGTTCATTATTTTTTTGTAAATGTAGACGATATTATGAAATGAACAATTCAGGAATATGTTTATTTAGATTATAGTAAGGTTAACATTTTGTCAATGTCAAAATAATTTTGATAAGGCATTATATTATGATTGAAAATCATGAAACTGGTGACAAACGTGCCAAACATCCACGATATACAAACAACGACAAATTTGTTAAACTTGAAAAGAATTATCAAGTGGTATATACTAGGATAATGGTATAAATATATTTCGTGATCTTGAGGTGTAGTATCGCCGCGTGCAGTGTAATAAATATGGTTACTATATGTGTTGGAAATTATTTTACTTGATTTGCAGAGAATGTCTGAGGAAACGTGCAAACAGATGGTATCGTACACGACAGCAACATTAGGCGTGGCTTTGGCTTTTCTTTCTCATTCAACCATTCGGTTGCGATTCTAACACGACTAACTTCAAATACATCGAATTCAAGTACAGATTCGATGATTCAAGAGGCTTTAGAGTCTCATTCTGTTGTAAAATACATACCTTTTTTTCCTTTCCTTTGTCGACTTCACGAGATTATGTTATGTTTCGGTCTGTGTAGCGCGAGATTTGTGAATGATTATATTGTTGTGTTTATCGATGTTACCATTCGACACGACACTATCCACATAAGACTGATTTAAAAAAAAACCGAAGAAACAATCAAATGTCGTTCATATCATTGGCTTTGAATGGATTTTCTTATATCATATTTCCTTTAATGTGTCTTGTGTTGTTTATTGTAAGACGTTACATATAGACTTAAATGATTATTCGATACACGTTGCGAGATTGGCATGCGTTAGAAATTGCATTCGATTTCAACGAGAGGTGTAAGTTGAGTTTTGCGATGTTATATGCAAATGAACATAGCTTGAATCTATTAACACTCAAGAAGGATTTAGTTGATAGTCATGTGACGGCATGTAGTCGATTGTTTTGTGTGAGTGCTAACTATGTGTCGATTTTCCCGTTAGGGGTCACATTCGCCGGGCCCGCGCGCCCTTTCGATGGGCGTTTATCCAATCCAAGCGATCAAGTCACAGATTCTAGACCAGAGCGAAGTAAGACTAAGTAGAATTATGTCACAAACCTAAGTGTCGCTCCTTTAAGCTTGCGACCAACGTCGATGTTTAGATGCACCGCTTGCTATCTAGGTGTTTTACTTTTTTTATTTAATTATTATGTATTTTTATTTTTTACTATAGCAAGTCGTCGCTTTCGAAAATTTTCCAGATTTGCGTCGCTTCGATTTTTTATATTTTAACTTTTTTTTTATTTTGCAATATTTGTCGTGTTCGTATTAATTGTATTCAGATTATATGAACCTTAAATGGTGTACCAAGATTTTTTATTTAACCAGGGGATTCATATAATTTGATCTGTACATGCTAGACTTATGCATGATAGCTCGTTTTGATGTAATGATTTTAATAGTTTTTTATGATTTCCTGGACTAATATATTTTTCTTTTATATGAGTCAACATATCGTCAGATAATGCAGGGAAAGGTTATAACTAGGCAACACCAAAATTATTAATACTAATTTCAATTGAATTATACAATTTTATTCTTATATCAAAGTAGGCTTGAATATATTGATGAATATTATTATATACAAAAAGGCATTGTCTATTTCATTTGTCTGTGGTAAGCGTAACAGAAAATATAATTAATTAGTTTTCAAAATTATCATGATGAAGGGGGTGTTTGCAGAGCCCGCGGACCTCGCACAAGGCCCTGTGGTTTCCCTTCCCTAACGCCGTGTTTAGGGATAAGGAGCAACATTCCTCAGATCTTAGACAAAAGGTTTGAAGTAGTTTGATCGTCTCGGGGATATCTACTCTGTGGTAATTGTAATCTAGGCTGTAGATCGTGGTAATTCGGTCATGTAAAATATGTATATTTGGGACGTATACTTGAATATCTAGAATTTATAACGCAAATGGTGGAATCGGATTTTCTAAACATTTTTAAAGTTGAATTCTAGTATTGTGTGTACATAAACAAATTTGGTCTAATACTTTGTTCACTGGTGGTATTTCTCTTCTTGGTATTTTTTATTTGTAATCGACATTATTTGAGTTACAATTTTGGTATTTAATTAATTATAACTTGCGGTTATTCCGTGTACGACATCACATAATGTCACTTATTCAGTTACCTTATTAGGTGTTCTAATCTTTTTCAATGCCGTAAGCATTCGTTTTTTTTTTGTTTTTTATTTTTTATTGTACTCAGCACTTAGATGAAATGGGTGGAGTCATTTTTGCCATTATGATACAATTGATTTGATTGATATCATTCATTTTATTTGGATTGGTTTTATAAATAGTTGTCTACTTGATTCTAAATCATAACAAATTTAATTGAATTTGTTTTAATACGTTCAAAATTAATGTAATTCAGACTGGCTTTGGTTAAAATGCCTCCCTTTGGTTGTCGAGCTAGATTGTTCACTTTATTATTAACTTACTGTACAATATCTATTGCATGCGGTGTTGTCTGACTGTTTGTACATGTAGTATACACCCCACCGTATCGTTTACGTGTTGTATACGAATGTTAAGAGCACTATCATCTGACACTCCTGGCCGTGTACTAATCGGTGACCGCTAATGTATACTAAGCGTGACAACATTATCTCGCTGTCCGATGACTTCGTTCAGTCCAGTCTCAGCTACTAGGTGTAGTGTGGTCGCTGCGCCTCTGGACATCTACTTTACTGGACTGAATGGACTGTGGTCTATAGTCGTCACTCGTGGCATCATACTGTTATTTAATCTGTACACGCATATCATGAAGATAATAAATACAATAGCATAGAATTATTATACTAGAGTCGGGGAGCCAGATTGAAAAGTGTTCATAAAAAAATAAAGATAACAAATGAGGCGCCCTACCTGTCTCTTTTTATTTGCGCGATAGAGACAAGTACAAGTCTCATAACTTCCCTCTCTTTTTATTTGTTGGACCTCGCACTCACAAGTAGGCCTATGGCTCCCTTCTCTATGTATAATATATCTATGCACAATACTGCGGCTTGTGTTGTGGCGTCTTTATTAGTTGATTCCAAACTGCACATATAATTAGATCTTATAAAACGAATCTGTGGAGTCGCGAAACTATTTTGCCACAATGAAGCCAGGGACTAAAGGACAGTGGAGATTGATGGTGCGTATAGGGCTTTACAATATGCTATTATCGTGTCTCGTACCCACAACGTTTGTTGGGGGCAGCTCACAGCGGGCCTCATCGTTGTGTATATTTATATATTTGATAGTTATATATTGTATATCTTTGATAGTTGGAGCCTCTAATAGCCATTTTAATATAATACCATTGTAAGTGAATTTTTGGGGCCCGCTGCAGCATAGCCTAGTGTAGACGATTGCCGCTCTCCGTTAGAACGTCGGCTCATGTAGTTTTTATTATTAAGCTTTATGTTTTAAAAACTGTTCTTAGCAGCCAGCCAGTGTGCGTAGTCAGCAAAAAGTTCTATAATACGTTTTTCTTTATACTTTTCTTTTGCAATTAGGATGTTAATTAAATTTATATTAATTATATTAATAGAGTTTTTATCTTTTAATTATTTTAATAGCATGAAATTTGTTATTTAAATGTTTGTTTAATCTGTAACGTGATAATATGTTAATATTGACACAATCATATTGCCATCTGTCATTTAAGTTTGTGTGTGAAAGTTTAGGTTTTTCTTTAACTTTTAATTACTAAATGAATCATCATTCATTATTTAAATATATTTTTTTACTTTACGCTCATCACTATAGCCTCAGTCAACATTTAAAGAGATCATAAATAGATCTTCGAACCTTTAGTAAATATTATATTGAAAATGTAGTGACAGATTTTATTTATAAAGTAGTTATTTTGATATTTCTTAATATATTTTTTAAAGTAATATATTACGTAGAATAGTTCATAGTATAGAATGCTAATTCACCAACATGAATTTTTGAATGTCGATATAAAATTGGCAACGAAACTTTTAATGTAAAATTAAACTGACTCATATGAACCAACTTATTTACAATTCATAATTTCCGAATGAATTGTTGAAAGAAAGGTTTGATACAAATTGTTTCGGTAATAAATTGTATGGATATATCATTAATTTGCATGGCAACTTTAGATCAAAAGTAGGTTTTAGAAGACTAGCACTTTAAATCAGTTTATTGTTATCATACATTCAACCAATTTTCGTAGTTTCACGTAGTACAAAGTCAGTTATGCGACCATATTATCCAAAGATACGAACAGCAACGTTAGAAGTTGATTTTCATTTAGAAGTAGGATTTCATTCAAGATATTAGAAGTGACGATTAAATTCGAGTAAGTCTTAGCAGTTTGATGTCATGTAAGGTGATTCTAGGAATAGCCTTTCGTTTCAATCTACTTCGCTCATCACCATATTCATTGATCACCGAGAAATAATATACTAGAGCGGGCACGCCAGAGAAGTTTGTTCTATTTATCATAACAATGTGTTCAGGTTAGACCTCAACGTAAAACGCAAATAATTTCTGTGCGGCCTCTGCTCTAGTACGATTATTGAATCATGTCGTGCGAAGTCCGTTCGTTCGCTAACTCTGTTGTTGTCGTCAGCTGTTCACGCTGTGGTCGTGGCTGCCGGTGCGCATCACCATGTACCAGCCGGTGCTGTTGTACACCACCGAGGAGCACGGCTGCTCCCTGACCACCTTCTACGTGAGGGTCGAGCACCACGAGCCGACTCTGCTCATGATCAAGACTTGCAATAACGAGGTGAGTTACCGATTTGTTTGTTTTGTTTGATGGACATTTTGCTGTTGGCACTAGCGGCCTTTACGGCTTCATCCGAACTGATATATGATTTCGTTTACAGTTTAGTCGTTCTACAATTTACAGTCTTTCTACAGTTTAGTCTTTCTACAGTTTACAGTATTTCTACAGTTTGACTTTAGAATATGTCCACACTATGAGTAATAGAAGTGGAGCAGCAACGGGAAATAATAATAATAACGCAAAAAACGGTTCTTTTTATACCAAAACCACGTTGTCGGATCAGCTAGTCTACATATAAATGTTGTCATGTCCGTGTGTTTGCAGGTATTCGGCGCGTACTGCTCGACGCGGTGGTTCGAGCGCAATCAGAAGGACGAGCGCGGCAACCGACAGGCGTACTTCGGCACCGGCGAGACATTCCTCTTCAGGTATTCACACTACACGCTTACACATCACAGCACTTTAATCACACGTTGGTGGACTGTGTATTGGAGGGGATAAAGGTTACCATCACATTGGTTAAGGTAGAGTTGACTGGGATTTGATGGAGATATCATGAGAAATATAGACTAACTAGCTGACCCTGCAAACGTTGTTTTGCGATATAAAAGATTTGTAGTAAACATTTTTTTTTTAAAGTGGTCGGTGTTTGTAGGGTGAAAATGTAAGTGTCATATGTATTTTTTAATGTCACATCATAAAAAAAAAAGTTTTGTAAAATGTTGGGGGTGAACCGCGCACTTAGGGGTATGAAATACACATAAACCTTCCTCATGAATCACACCTATGTGTTGCTGACAACTACATTGAAATCCTAAATAGTTTAAAAGATGTGAAGTACCAGACAGGGGAAGCTACTTCATTATACTATGTACTACACATGTAATATACAATGTAAAAGGTTTGACAACTCTTGCCTCAGAAATGTGATGTAACCTTTCAACCCATCTGATATGGAGACACTGAGCTTAGCTATTATGCGTTTTAAATATCTCTGTGTTATTATACATTTGCTTCGCTACATTTTCGTGTATATGCGTCTTTATGGAATATTGAAAGATCTGTACTTATATAATTTTCTATTACACTACACTCCCTCTCAAAGAAACCCGATTTTTATTTTATTTATGTGTTTTAAATGAAATAAAATGTGTTTTTAGAGATAAGATCGCCGTTTGTGCATCTTGTATTTTTTATTATACGATATCGTCGTATAAATATACGTATATATCGTATTTACTAAAACTCATATTACACGATTATTGAAGGTAAAAATTATGTACAATTACGTGACCTTAGTATTAACTAGTATTTAATATTATCTCATATTATTATTATTTTATTTATTATTGTTATAGTATTTATTATATTTATAAATAAAGTATTTTAAGTTTAAAATGTATAGCGAAGCATTTGTATAACTTATGTATAGTTAGTTATACAGCACCGTGAATGACTATACAACCTTTAACAACTTTTATAATATTTTCTGTTGATTTGCTTTTCTCTTGAGCTATGTTATTTTTGCTTGTTACGTATTAGTATATTTTTTAAATAAGTATTTATTTAATTATTTCTATTTTTACCGCACCTATTTGCAGTCCGTGACTTTACTGAGATTGAAATAAACTTTTATTTTCTTTTCATACCACATTATTATTTTCGAGTTTTTATTTTTATTGAATGTAAGTATACCTACAAACGTAGTACATATATACATAACATACAGCTTGTTTAATTTATTTTTTATTACGATGTGTTTAAGCAAACAAATTCAATCTCAGTAAGTAGACCAAGTACATATGTTATCTGTGATCCTATATTATCTGTTTAAATAACTTGGGCTCTCCGGGTTGCCGGTATATTTGTTTTATTTCTTGCTGCACATTTTTTTTCACGCACATTACTTCATTCACAGTACATCATTTCATTCGCTAAACACAGCTATCTGTCTGCCCTATACATTATGCCATTTTTTTCTGTGACGCTTCTATAAACGCTTTTTTGTATCTCAAATTATTGTTTCTTAGGCTTTCAACTGTTTATTTTCGACATAATGTTGCTGTGTCTACAGTTAATATAATAATTTTAATATTTGACCGCTTTATAAACAAATTATTTTAACGTGTATATTTTTAAGGATTTTTTTAAACATTATTTGAAGATTGATATTTTGATCTTAAAATATTTTATTTATTTACTTTTATGAATGCAAACTGTAGTTATTTTTTTTTGTCAGTAAATTTGTGCGAGTCTGAGAAATTAATTATAAACCTTTTTAACTGCATATAACGTACCCCCATAATAATTAGTACCCCATTGTTATCAGTAATTCACATGTCCCATGTACTAAATTAATTAACGGATCCGTTCGAGTTTGTTCCCCAAAGCATTATATCCGTAACAATGGCTCCTTACTGAGTAACGAACCTTCGATATAATTAATTGTTTTAAAAGTACCCTCGTTTTACCCAGTTTATCCCGTCACCGTCATTAGAGCATTGCGTGAACAAAAATGCCCTTGCAGCTTATATCCGGAGCGCGCCAAGTACCCTTGGGTGGGGTGCGCCGCCCTCGCCGATGGGAAGGGCGACGAGAGGGTCGCCCACGGCTCTGAACTCTTCATGGCCGCCGACTCGAAAATGATCACCATCGGAGGCGGGTTCGTATTAACCTCGATACATTTCAGCTTGCACCCGGCCAGGGCGAAGTACCCCTGGGTGGGGTGCCTCCTGGAGGATAAGGGCGTCGAGGATGGAGATGCCAAGACCACCCACGCCAACTCTCTTTTCATGGCCGCCGATAACACGATGATCACCATCGGTGGAGGGTATGTGGTGTTTTGTTCTGTGTATAATGTCGCGGGTAGTGCGATATTTGTGGGTGGGTAGTATGATTTTTGTGAGTATTAACTAGATTTGTGTGCATTTCATATAAGCGTGAATCTGTTTGTGACATATGTGACATGAACGGTTTTAAAAAAGAATTCGGTTCCTTTTCTCGTGACATGGTTCAAAATTTTATTGGTTTTGATTAGTAAAGCAAGTCAAAATTAAAGGGTATTTAACGACGTTATGACTTGGATGTAAAGCATCTGTGAACCACTTTGCTCCGAAATCGAGATCGGTATTATGTTTTGATGGGGGAAACTCCTACTAAATTGAGACCTGCTGCAATAAGTAGCATCATGCAACATTATGTGTAGATTTGAATGCTGGCGTGACTAGCCATAGTTTAAAAGGCGACTTACCATGTTAGGAATCGTTAGAAGTTAATCGTTTGTCAACAATTTTATTATGTTTTGACGCTGGGAGGCAATCTTGTGGTACATATTTTCTAATACCTGTTTTAAAGATAAATAAGAGTGCCGTAAATACCGGTATTAT
>DWPQ01000388.1:0-17232 GCA_018251795.1 Perichares adela
ATAATAAAATCGTTGGTCGCAGCGTAAATTGAGTGAATTTGTAAATACTACGCCCAACGATTTTATTATTATTTTTCATCAGAATTATTTATTAGCTTTTAGTACATCATATTTTTTCTATAAAACCGTTTAACGTTAAAGTTTTTATTTTATAATTTTTTATTTAAGTTTTAACAGCGCTTTCAGTGTTAACAAAATAGTTCAATATGATTGTGGGGTAAGAATTAAGTGTATAATTGTATATTTATATTATTCCAATTGAATTTAACAAGACGTTTAACAATTTTATTCGTAATGTATATATTTTTATTCATGCAAACACAGAGGGTCATTCTTACGTCAATATCGTACAGAAATAGGGTCATTTTTGACCCGCGGCATGCGGTAGTGAGTTTTCAATGTTGCGTGGCATGTAGTTGTGTTGTGCTTGTAATATTTTTTACTATGAACTACTAATTTTGATTACCCGATGTTTTGTATTTAGATGTTGGTGTATAATTAGAAAACGTAATAGTTGCCAACCCTAACGGTCACACATAGATAATGTAGTAGGTGTCAGCCCTAACTCTCACACGAGTTACTACAACCTTAGAGTAAATCAGTTTCATGTAGTTCTTTGTAAAGTGCAAAGAATGTTTATTTGTGTGTGTATTCCTTGTCATGTGTTTATATTAATATATTCTCTTACACACTTGTGATGGTGGAGTTGTGTCATTGTGGTTTTATCATCATCATCACAATTCATGACCGTTCACAGCCGAGCTCGGGGTCTCATCTCATCATGAGAGGTTTTAAGTGATTCGCAGACTTTACACATGTAGAACATTATGTACCACTCAGGTATGCAGGTTTCCTCCTCATGTCTTCCGATCGGTCACTCATATATTGGACGGAGTCGCAGGCACTGCTAGTTTGGTTACAAAACCATGATGAAACCTCACACCGAAGAGTTATACATCATGTTTTCCATGTGTGAAGTCTGACATTACATTTGGTTATTGGACTATGTCCTTAAACCCTCTCATTATGGGACAGTTATGGTTTGTTATGTTAGTATGTATAATGAAGACCAGTAACAATTCGGTCGAGTTTCCGTTTATGAATGCGTTATTTATTCGTTAACTACCAGGGTGCCAGGATGGAGGAGCGGTTAGACGACGCGATCAATGTGCTGCGCAACCACGCCGAGGCACCGGACCTGTACCCCCAGGACGTGCACCATCCCCACCAGGCCGCGCCAGGTAACTACCGTCACGATGTTCCACTGTTGATATGTATGTACTAAAGGTGCCCTCGTAGAAATCAAAGTGTAGCGTAGTTTTTTCCGTGGGAATTGTACGATAAAACGTAGTCTAAGTTATTCGTTATTACATTACCTATCTTCCAGTGAAGGTCCCGTCAAAGTAGGTGCAGCCGTTCCAGAGATTAGCCGGAACAAACAAATAGACAGAAGGATAAAAAAAATGGTATTTGTGCCGTGTATACATACATATTTAAATGATAAAGAATGAAAAGAAGCAAGCGATAATTAATCTGTCTATACGAATATTATAAAGAGGAAAGATTTGTATGTTTGTTTGTTTGTATTGAATATACTACGAAACTACTGGACCGATTCGAAAAGTTCTTTTACCATTAAAAGCCGACATTATTCGTGATGAACATAGGTTACTTTTTTGTACACTTATAGGGGAGTCGGGTACTTTTTAATACGCATATAATTGTTGATACATGCAGGAAAATAACATACATATGATACATATAGTTAAATTTTATTGTCACGTTCGCAATTCCAGTAAGTCGACTGGGCGCGCAAGGGGCGATGCCCCCCCACCTACACACGGAGCCCCCCGTCAAGATGGAGCGGCATTTACTACCGAACACGAGTGAGTACTCCTCCGTTACTTACATAACACACACACTCACAGATTAGTCCTCCCTGTGTGTGTGTCAACTTAATATACTCCATATTATTGTATGTCATACCGTGTATACGAGGATATGTGTTTGATCTAGCGTTAACCAGTGTATTGTATTGTATTGTTTGACCATAAACAGAGAAACGCAAAGAGCCCCCGGACTCCGGTCTGGACTCGAAGCCTTCCTCGTCGGGCTCCGCTGACGCGCTCGCCGGCAAGTCGGGCGGGAAGCGGTCGCGGCGATAGTGAGTACCGTCACCCGACAACGCACACACACAAAGCACACAACACGCACATACACACCAACATACTACATTACAACTATAATACATATCGTCGTAGAAGTGACAATACATCCTAACTGTAAGTATACTTACTTTACAGGAGAAGGAATAAACTATTTACTTTTTAGGTTTTGATTACAGGAATTACATATAACTTTTAATGTAATGTTTACAGGATTACTTATTATTTGATGACCAGCGATTTAAATCAAATTAATTATTCTTGTAAAATAGTCAGTTAAGAGCTATTGATGTATTTATAGAGAAAAAAGGGTTTATTGCTAGAAATAAAATAAATAAGAATAAAAAGAACTAGTCCATGCAAAATTTAATTTCAAGTCTTTTGCATTAAAAAAAATCCATTTCTTTAAAAAAAAATGTTCGGAGGTATTGTCACTTAAACGACGAAATGACAAAAGTGTTTCTTATTGGGACTCCCGCAATGTGAAAGGTAAAAGTCAAAGTTTATTATTATTAGACTTCACACTGAAAATATTGGGTAGTATGTACAAGTCTCGTAACTTTTGACATAACTAAAGCAAGTGATAATTAATTAGTTTGCAATACGCACATAATTAAAAATTTGTTTCTGTGCAGGAATTAGTGTGCAGTCCAGTTGAATGTTTGTGTGATTTGTTATCATTATAATATCGTGTTTTTATGTTATTTTGCTCGCGATCTGTGGTTTCGAACGTGGTTGTTTAATGTTTTGTTCAATTCAGTTATTGAAAACATCACAGTTATTGTGGGTTGTGGACAGTTGTGATTCGAATTCAATGATAAGAGTTATTCGAAGCGTGGATTTTTCCAAATATATTATACTTCTTTAACTTTTAAATTCAAAAGAAATTTATTTGAGTGATAACACTATAATTTAAACTAAACTTACTTTTTCTTTGCACAAATCAGTTGATTTTATATTCAAAAAAATAATTATTTGAATGGTGATCACAATTTTAATTATTATTTATTTATTTAACAGATTTGTACACAGTAAATATTATACAGAAACTTAAAACTAGACAAATTTGTACAGAGGTTCTACTTATTTCATATCAAAATCTCTTCTAGTAGACCCGCAACAGCAAAATATAAGGCAAACCAACACATTTAAAAATTAACCAACATAAAATTTAAAAATATTTTTTTATTTCTTGAACACAACTTTTAAAGCAAAACACACACAAATACACATATTGATATAAATACACACAATCGATCCCGATCGGTAGCAGTCACCGTGTGTGTACTATATATATAACAATACATATCCAATGTACAGTTGTTCGTCCGCCGACGAGGAGGACGCCGACCCGGACACGAAGGCGGCGCGCGAGAGAGAACGACGGCAAGCGAACAACGTTAGAGAGAGGTGGGGCATACCGACATCCCGCTCACACACCGTCCCCTCCCACTCCATACTACATCCTATTGCTGTCCCCTTGGTATCTGTGTCTCGGTGCTAAGACTTTTAATAATAATATACTTTGATAAAGTACTATCGATTTTATAGGCGACTTGTATAGCGCTGGGCATTTGAAACCTTATATGATGTACAATAATATGTTGTACAAGTAATATATCCATTTCGTCTGTATTGCACACAACAGTGGGGATCCATTGAGTCGCCATAGTGGAGCAAGTTTCAATTCAAATTCAAGTTCATTTATTCGAAGTTGGGTTTTACTAATACTTTTCGAAAGTCAATTTACGCCATCGCTTCAGCAAGTCCCTACGATGAGTAGGTCTTAGAGGAAGGAGCGGCAAGAAACTGCCAGGGAGGATATTTTCCCACTGACAGATACAAATAACACTTATGACTATTTTATTATTGTTATCTTATTATCTTAGTTTCACCCACCACACCCCTATATGATATCCTAAATCCAAACCCTTGTTCCATCTAGTTATGGTTCCCTTAAATTTCCAACCCCATAGTGAGGTTGATCAACCGCCGATTACATGTGTGGTATATGTTTAAGTGGGGAAGGGGGGAGGTTATGTAAATTATCATAAAAATATAAAATGTGGGTATAATTAATTATCGATATTTATAAGAAAAACAAAAATATAAAATTGTGGGTAGAGACAACTATCCATATCTACAACAAAAATTAAAAAAGAAAGTGTGGATAGAAACAAATTAATCCATATTTTTAACAAAAAAAGGAAAAAGAAAATGTGGGTAGAAACAACTAGCGATATTTATATCAAACATAAAAGTAGTATGTGTGGGTAGAAACAACATTCGATGATGAGTCTAACATGTGCAGTAAATCCCAAACAGTTTTCGTTAGATTATAATTGTTTAGATAACCGGTGTCATTAATTAATGAATGTAACTAACTAACATGCCAGCTGTATATTTATAGTTTCAGAGGCTTTTACATGACGCTAACAACAGTCGGGTCACAGAGTGTACTACATGCTCATGTCAACATGATCGCTTGCTCATTATTGTGTGTTGTGTTGTGTTTTGTGTTAACTAGGTGTAGGAGGCAGGTAAGTCGATATTGTTTAACACGGTGGTGGGTTGAAGGTAAAGGTGTTGTATCGAAATATTTTAACCTAGTTGACGCCGCAAAAGTTGTTTTGCCATGTAAAAGACTAGCTTTCATCCCCTATTTCAACCCTTTTTTCGAATTTAAAAGTAGCCTATATTCTTTCTCAGGCTCCAAACTAACTCTCTACCAAATTTCATTTAAATCGGTTCAGTAGTTTCGCAGCCTATTCAATACAAATAAATAAATAAACAATAAAATCTTTCCTCTTTTTAATGTAAGTGTACATTTGTAGTAAACATTTTGCTATTTGAAAATAAGGGTTGGTGATAGCATGGTAAAAATGATGGGTTGTATGTAAAGTGACCAAAAAATTAAATGTTTGGCGTGGATCACTTAGGAGTATAAAAAGACCTCACGATCCACTCAAAATAATGTACAACGAAATGTTTGATAACGTAATTCGGCATTGTGGTGGCGCCATCTATTATTATAAACCGAAATATCGCTACATTTAAATCTAATAACATGTTTACCTTAGTTTTTGTTTATGTGTTTTGTAGTTTGAAGCTTTTTTCATTTGTGTTTTTTTCTTAAGTTTCCAATGTGTATTGTATTTTTATTGAACTGTATTGTATTGTATTTTATTACCATTCGCTTGTATCGTCAGCATGTTGCAATATCTCGTTCGATTGTGGTTTTTATTACAATTGAATACAGCTCTGTTTGTAATGTTGGCTGGTGGTGGATTGTGTTAAGGGCGTGTGGTCGGTGACGCTTACAAATACGGGTGCTATAAAGTAACCGTTTTATGACGTCATTCATAAATGATTAGTATTGTAGGGGAACTCACGATATATAGGTATACTCGTTTGTTTGCCAATATATAATACTAACTAGCTGTCCGCGCGGAAATCTGTGTCGCAAAGTTTTTCTCGCGTAATTCCGATTCATGCGGGAATTATAAGATGGAAAGTAGCCAATGCTACTTCTTATTACATAACCTATCTACCAGTGAAAGTCGTTTCAGGGATTATCCGGAACAAACAGACAGACAAAGAAAATTAAAAATATATCTATTTTGGAAAACCTTTGCAACACACTATTAAATAAATATAGGCACAGACTAATAAATAAATACAATTGGAAATTTTATATATCGACTTGATGACATTACAGACAAATTTACTGACAGATGGACAGAAATGACAGATGACTTTGACACTTCATACATTTTGACATTTGTTTTTATTTTATTTGATACATAGTCAGTTCATACAAGTTGACGTTTTTGGTTTTAGAATAGAAATTACATTAATGGCAAATGAATTGAGACCTTTTGAATATTTATTTTAATTATTGTAAACATCACCGTCTACATTATATTATATGTAACTTACTACCCGACATTTTAAATAATAGTTTCAACCTCATTGTGGTCAGTTTAAAATGCAAGGGGTACATATTATTATGTAAGCATGGTGTATGCATACCGTAGTGGTTGTGTAGCGTAGGCGCCCAGAATGCCCTCTCTCTCGCGCCGCCTTCGATGCACGGGTAAGGCAACAGATTCATTTTATTCAGGGATTTGTGTAACGTATTACAATTACAAATCAAATTGGTTACAATTTCAAATCATGCGTATTACAATTTCAAATAAAACTTATTACAATTTAAAATCGTACTTATTATAATTTCAAAATAGACAAGTTAGATATGCAACGTGTTGGTTGAACAAAGAAAATATTTAATCTGTGACATTGTGTTGCTTTTGATAACAACGCCATCTATTAATCGATTCGTGAATCATTGCAGATCTAGTAATTCGTCGTTTTGTTCGGTGTAGATCAATGATGTAGAAATACAATAAGTTTTCGTATTATCCGATAGATGACGCTTTCTTGTACATCTACTTTTTTGTCTCTGAATAGCTTACTCTGTGATACTTTAGTTCTCACGTTCCATTAGGATGATTGGCCAGTGTGGGTCATCAATATTTAAAATTGTCATTATAAATTTGAATCAACATCCCAACTTCACTTCAATCTAGCAATGCTGTCTGTCAAGTCATCCCTGGGCTTATGTCTCGAAAGTAATCCATTATTAAAGTTTCTTATCTCATTTTACATATAATTTTAAAGAATAGTAGCAACATCTGTTATTTGTCATCTAAACTAACCGGTAGTTAGTTCTGTTTTGTTTATAACTTTGACGTGAGTGAACACACACACAGTTACATTCATACACACATGTACATTTATTTATTAGTTCGCGGAGTACACGATGTTACGTTGTTTTTTTTAACTATCAACCGTCAAATAAACACAGTTTCCACCACACGCGTATCACTAATAACTCGCAAGCAACTTACGAGCATAAAATATACTTACAACATACAACCGTCACATGGTCCTTCGAGTCGGATACAGTACCAAAAGTAAAACGCGTCGCGAAACGAAAAGAACGAAAAGTCGCGAACAAAAGATTGCATTCCAATTTAATACTAGTAAACTCAATTCGAGTCGAATATGCAACATCTGGAGCTGTCATTAGTGGTTCCTGCTACTTGCCATCGCGTCGCTTGGAAACTTCGTTGGAAACGACAGATCCCGTGCCGTTAGGGAGTGTAGTGTATAGTTAGTTAGTGAGTGAAGGTGGATGTTTGCACGGTAGTTGCTCGTCAGCGGACGAGGCGGACGACGACACGGACCCGCACGCCAAGGCGCTCCGGGAGAAGGAGAGGAGGCAGGCCAACAACGCGAGGGAGAGGTAAGGGACTCACTGGTACGGGGCACCGGGTAGCACTTGCTGGGGGACTTGTAGAGAAAGTTTGGGAGAAATTAATGCGCCAATCGCAGGTGTTCTGTAGGGAATGTTTGGGAGAATTTAATGCGCCATTCGAATGTGTCTTGTAGAGAAAGTTTAGAAGAATTTAATGCGCCAAACGAAGGTGTCTTGGGTTACTTCTTCTCTGGCTGAGCATTCCAAGCTATAGTATACAGCCGGACATAGGCTTTTTGACCACAAAATAATATCAAATATTTAACCGATATACAGTCTCAGCACGAGATCTCTGAAACCATAATACCTATAGACTTGAAATTTGCTAGGAATATTAATTTAACCATTTAGACACCAGCTTTATATAACACTAAGTGAAGCGTGTCCGTGCAGCTAGTTGAACGTGTCCAACCGCGAAAGAAACTCATCAGCATATCTTTTGAAAATATACTCATATATTACGGTAATATTTTCTAACTCAGCGGCATTACTTAAAGGAGTTGATAATTTTCAAACGTTTTTGTTGTTGTAATAATCATCAATAATATTAATTAGTAGACGATTGATAACTCAGGACGTGTTTGTGGGTGTAGGCGCGAGATGGCGCTCGGGTTTGTATGTCAATGGGCCATGGACATATCAACATGTAATTTATTGTATATATTTTATATGCATGTGTAGTAAATATGAGTGTGTGAATTTATTTTTACGTCAAAAGTTTGCTATTTAATTATTTATATATATTTTTTGCAATTTTACAGCATATCATATTTGAGTTAGGGCTTAAATCAGCGTGATGTATGTACGTTTAACTACGTTATGGGTACTCACGATATGTCTATCGAGTGGCGTTGATGGTGAACACAGCTAGCATTAGCAGTTACTTGCCGCTTCCTCCAGGGCGTCAGGTAGATTAGTGTTACGGCTGATTTGAGGAAGCGATGACGTAGATTGGCTTTCGAAAATTATTTGTTAGAAAGTAACTTCGAATTGAAATCGAAATTCAATTACAATTTCACTGTTTATAATTGTTTTTTTCTAATCTTGAGTACCCGTTCCGTGGTTAATTGTACCATTATAAAATATATACGATGGTATTATGTGCACTCTGTGATCTGAAACATCATTTGATTTGTCTATGTTGACATTTGTATATGAATTTGAAACTTATTACGACGTAACAATTAAACTACCTTTTAATACTAGCTGTGTCCGCGGCTCCAAAGTTTTTCCCGCGTAAATGCGAATCCCGCGGGAATTGTAAGAAAAAAAGTAGCCTAAGTTAATCCTTATTATATCAGCTATCTTCCAGTGAAAGTCCCGTCAAAACGGGTCAGGCCGTTTCAGAGATTACTCGGAACAAACACACAGACAGACCAAAATTAAAACGCATGTTTTACGTTTTTGTCTAATCCAACAAAATAGTGCTAAATTGTCTCCTCCTCCCCTCCCCCGACTACTTTAATGTGCTCAGGGATTCCAATAGATGAAAGAAGTATGTATGTTTCAGAATACGGATACGCGATATAAACGAGGCCTTGAAGGAGCTCGGCAGGATGTGCATGACGCACCTCAAGAGCGACAAGCCGCAGACCAAGCTCGGCATACTCAACATGGCCGTGGAGGTCATCATGACGCTGGAGCAGCAGGTTCGAGGTCAGTATACACGCACAGAGACATACTGACACAGGTACACACACACACACAGAGAGAGAGAGAGAGAGAGACGTGGAAAGAGAGAGACGTACACACACAAACGGGAACACGGATGCCGATCAAGTGTTGTTGAGTTTGAGTGTACAATGTTGAGTTACAATAATGTTACGATAATAACTACACAACAATACTTGTACATACTAACTAAAGTGTTAGTGTGGTTTATTTATTCGATTGTACTCCATTGGTTCGTAAGCATAAAGAAAGACATTTTTGTACTGAGATAATGTCATTAGGCATTGTGTTATTCCTTTGTTTCCTCTTTCAAGAGGTGACATTGATAAATAAATAAATGTGGCCGTTTATATTTCAGAACGCAACCTGAACCCGAAGGCGGCGTGCCTGAAGCGGCGCGAGGAGGAAAAGGCGGAGGAGGCGCCCAAGCTGCTCGCCGCGCCGCTGCAGCACTACCAGGGGATGCCCGTATGTATACCGCCCCCACCACCACCTACCACCCAAACGGGGTGACCTTAGTACGCTCTCAGCCACGATTTTTCGAACAGGGTTCCCCTCCTCGCTAGTTTTAAGTTTTTTTCACATCAAATGAAATCAAAATCTATTTTTATTGCCAGTTAAACATATAAATACACATTAAAGTTAAACAGGTAGGTATTTCTAGGTATGGCAATAAGGTTCGCCTCAGCTAATGTTGACATACACGCAGGGGTACATTGAACGCTGTGTTTCAATCGACTTCTCCCTGAGGAGTTAAGCGGGAGACGCGACAGTTGACAACTCCCTAATCATCAACATTAAGATCTAAGTTGTTCTCTGTCTGAGCATTCCACGCTCGTCTCTGTCCGGGTGAAGTTAAATGTCAATCACAAACAAACAACTACCAGTACTACTTCACCCCGCAAACTACGTTTTCCCATGTTGCTGGTAGAAAGGTGAAAATTAATTTTATGACAAGTAGTAAAAATTATCCAAAAAAAAAATTACGCTTTTTCGTTTCATCGAATTCCTTATCACAACGATGCTAAAGATGTTTCACTTGAATATTTTTTGGAGTGGATCGCCCTTATCGCTGGAGTATAAATGATAGTTTACAACACATTCACTGACCTACCGAATATACATTTAAAATTAAATAAAATTTTGTCAAGCCGTTTCTGAGAAGTATGACAACTAACACTGTGGCACACGAATTTTATAGCAAGATTATCTAATAAATGTATTACCATTTTGCAGGGCCTGGGCGGGATGCCCGGGCAGCCCCCGACGGGTCCTCCGCCCCAATAGCGAAGCCTCCGCGACTGCGCGCTGCCCGCCGGCCCCCCGTGGACCCACTGACCCCCAGCCGGACCTGGGGGGCTACACTACACTAGCGTGTCCTGTCGCTCACGGTCAATGTTCAATGGGATTTTTTTACTTTTAAAAAGATTTTATATATTTTTTTTATGTTTAGTGAGTTTTTTACATGAATTTTAGTTACAAAAAGCTTTGAAAAATATGCATTTTAGAATTTTGTTTTTATATTTTGAAGCATAAAAATAAATAATGAAATGAATTTCAGTAAATATAACACTTGAAATATTTAATTTTGATTAAAGCTAAACACAATTGAAGTATCATCTTGTCTCTATCGAATTGAACAAAACGACCGAGACAGATGTATGTTTGCGGTTGTCCAATGTAAAAAACTGTCGAGATTTTGTAGCTGTAGTAGTCATTTATGTAAGCTTTAATTAGCTTAAGTAATTGTAGCTTTTGAACGATATTGTCTTTACATACGTTTTTTTTTCATTTCTGTTGTAACTAAATTCCATTTCTATTCTTTTTTTTCATATTTTTTTTTCTTTACTGATTAATCAGTTTTTACATATGAATGTCGTTCAAAAACTAGTTTTAATAGTACTTTGAGTATTAACATATTACGTACAAAGCTCGTACAAACTCGTGTTAACTATATTTTTTACTACTTGACTCGTGACGACATCGAATTGTAATCGATGGTATTTTAAATTTGTTCGTATCGTTTATGTGTTTTTTAAATCTCGACAGTTTCGTCGTTAATTTTTTTAATATCATTTTGTAACTTTTGAACATTCTACTGGCAGCAACAGGACACGAGGCTAGTTAATTCGCCGATTTGAATCGATTACAAATCCCAGTGATAACCCGCGAGCAGAGTCTGACACGAATATCGATTTCGACGCAAACGTGTATGTGATTTAATTCGGGTGCTTGCGTTCGCGTGCGGGATCGCGTTCGTATGCCGCTACAAACAAAAATATGCCGCGATATAAATGTGTATGATTTTAGATTTATTTTTGTTGTGATTTTTGTGCCATTGCATTAAATGAATCTGGTTCATTTTACTACATGTATGATCGATGCGTTGTTTTCTATTGAATTCGACTTATTTGAAACTGTTTATTCCTTGCAACGGCATAAATCTGTAAGTAACAACCAATCCGATTATCCGATGGCATGCGATATTTATGTTTTTTTTATAGTAAAAATGATACATTTATGTCGCGTCATATTTATGCGTAAAGACTTGAATCGTGAATATATTTATATTTTTAATTAATGTAAAACGGTTTAGAGGAGGTGGCAAGCGGCGCGCAGTGACACAAACCCGGACAATCTGTAGTTTGTAAGTGTGTATATTATAGATATAGGAGCATAGTTGTAACGTTGACACGAGAGCGACGCCGTGCCGCGGACTTGTATGGAATATAAATGTGTTTGGACACAACTTGTATAGTATAATGTATAGGATATAGTGTAATTGATAAATCTATGAGAAAACATATTTTTAATTACGATTTTAAACGTTTCTTTTTCGTTCGCTGCCATAAGCGTAGGTATTTAAGTGTGGAGTCCATTTTGGAGGTTCGCCATGTGTCCGTCTGTCTGTCTGTCTGTCTGTGTGGGCAACACGGCGCTCACCGTCCTGTGAACTCGATAACACAACTCGAGTGGACTGCCCGAGTTATTTTATTGTTTACATATCGTTTTGTATGTTGCGAGCGACTCGATGTATCGATTAAGCTCTAATTATTTGTCAGCGATCGTTGAATCGATTGGCTACAAGTGACGGTACTTGTATAATTCCGAGCTCATATTTTTTGTTCATTTTTTTTGTTGAACTCTTGTACTTAATTTTGAAGCCACGAGATACGTTTAAATATTTTTGTACGAATTAAAAACATGTAGATACGGTGTAGCTTCTTCAAATTAATTGTTTAGATTTTTTTTTGCAAAATCAAGCGTCTGTTTGAATTGAATGATGCGATGTATATAATATGCGTTTTTATATATGTAAGATGGAAAAAATTGTACATAAAATGTGAGCTCGGTACAATTGTTAAGATGGCTGCTAACTTACGGACGTACTTAATGTATCATTTTACATATACATATTTGTTTTGTACCAAAACTCCAGTGAAACAGGACTTTTGCTGATTTTTGATTTTGACTTTTTTTTACAAGAAGAATTTGCACGTTTTTCGTGTTTTTTTTTTACTTTGTTTTTTTTGTATACAAATGTAACGTTCATATATATATATATATATTTTTATTTTACAATCGGTAGCTATTTTGTTGTTAAAAAATCTAATTGAATGTATTCCATTCGTACTTATGATGTTTTTGTATTTATATATATATGTATTTGTGTATCGCGGAAATAACTTTTTGTATGGACAGAGAACAATAAGATTTTTTTATGTGAGAAAGTTGATAAATTTTTATATGCGAACGTCGGTGACTTCAGATATATATTGTATTTATAAATGTATGTGTCAATGAAGTAAAAAAAAAGTAGAGATTATTTTTTTATATATATCATAAATGATTTCATTCTGTTGTATGGTATGATGACTTAACGCATGGAATTTATATATAAAATCAATTTGTATATAATTAATTTAAACACAGATAAAGGTAACATAACACATACTATATGTGTGTGCGAGTTGCGTTACATATATCAATTATTTAAATGTTTCATATTCATTTTAATGTATTTCAAATTTATAATTTCCTTGAATTTAAATACTAAGTTTTACTATAGAAATCATTTGGTTTAAAAAATGTTACTTTGTAAAAATATCTGATACTGATTTATTTATATAAAAAAAATATTAATAATTAAACAATGTTACTTGTGGATACTTTTGTCACGTGTGGATATCGATATTCCACAACCGTTTCACAGAGGAGATTTTTCATTGAGGAGTAGAAAGGAAGGAAAGAAGAAAGGGTGAAATATACTCCTCAGCACATCTTTTAAATCAACCTGTACAATGTTACACAGAAAATAAATTAAATTTGTAAATGTGTTTGGATGTCACCTGAATTATTATTTTCAAATAAATATGTTTTGTAAGTAAATGATTAAATATATTGAAGTTATGTAACGCAGCTTGCCGGGTGCACATGTGACAAACCGACATACAAATGATTATTTTATGTAAATAATTATAAATTATATTCGATAGCACAAGCTCAATGATTGTTTCGATAATTTCCAGGTGCATTTGAAAATGTTAACAAATTAATTTTTGTACTTTTAAATTATTATTTTAAAATAATTTTGAATGATGATCATATTATTATTATTATGTTGTACGCGTTAGTTCGTGACACTCGTATCGTGTGTGAGAGAGAGAAAGAAAAAGTAAGAAAGAGAGGGGTTATGTTAAGCTCATCGCACACTGCGGCCGCGGCGGAACGGTTTGCAAAATATTACAATATTAACGCACAGTAATATACATCGTTTGGTAAAACGCATTCATATATATTTACAATATAGTTGATGAACATGTGACGTACTTAAATTATGTATTTACCGTTAAAATATCTGAACCCAGTGTATACAAGTGTTATATAATTGCAGTTTAAATTGATTTTGTTTTGTAAATTAGATAATTACGTTGAATATAATACTGGGGCGGAGTCAATGAGTAGTAAGTGGGTGGATGACGTCCCGTCGGTGCCGCGTGTAACGTGCACAGGTTTGCAACGCGTTGCGGCGCGTCCGAGCGTGCGGCGAGCTTCGGTCGGCTACAGACTGTACTGTATAGTGGTCGCGGTGACTACGAGTAAAGTACAGGGTTGGTAGCCGGCTCGGGGGAGGGGGGGTGCACTCTGTATTATATAGATTTAGGGTTGGTTTTCGTTTGTATGCGAGCGTTGCGTGTTGTCGCGTCCGGTGTCGTCCGGTGGCGCGGCAACACGCAACGCGAAGACACCAAAAGGCGATGTGGACCTCGGACGGTCGATTGGGATGTGTACGGTTCGACATATTTTGTTTTAGTGTACCTTAGTTGTAAGCTTGGACCTTCGTTAGTTTAGTTGACGTTTCTTCCATTGTGTGTGGCGACCGGCGACCGGCGACGGGCGACCGGCCACTGCCGCCCGCGAGGCTCGTTTGCAATTAGTTTGTTTATTTGTCGTCCGACAACACCGGCGGGTCGGTGACTCTGTGTTGGCGAACTGTCGCTCTGTTCAAATGAATACTTTAAATATGATTACAAGAAAGCTCTAATTATAAAAATGGATAATATTAATTAAATATAAATGTGCCATTCATTTTGCTAATTTTGTGTTTTATTTTTGCCTTTGGTTTTAACTTGGGTCGCTTTGTGTTTGAGAGCGAGTGTATGTGTTAAGTTGGTCACGCATGGGTTGCTGTCCGCGAGCTGCAAGCTGGGACTCTTTATTGCATAATGACAATTAAGGTAACTCGATAAATTGTCACACTTTATATCATGAAAGTTATAAAGCCGTTTCAAAGTTGAGGTTTGTAGTAGCTCTTCATATTAAAAGATTATGATAGCAAAGTTGATACAACTGTATATGAGAATGAATATGCATTTATATATTTTTATACGAAACATCAATGACGTAATTTTTGTTTTGTAATATGGAGTTACGGATACAAAAGTTGTACAACTTGAGAAGTGCTGATCACTGATGTACATTGAATAGGTATTCATTTAGTTAAAGTATACATTGACATGGACGAACATCCAAAGGAAAAAAAATCTTACAGATATGTGCCATCATTAAAAAATGAGTAATTTTATTTATATCTATACAACGGTATAAAGTCTGTAATATTTTGAAATTGCGTAAGAAAGATTTAATGCAAAGTTCACCGGAACATGAGAACGGAGCACGACGTCATGACATTTATTGTCATTTTCCTAAAAAAAACAATGGAAATTTTTAATTTTTAGAAATATCAAAAAATATATATTACAAAAAAAATTGAAAACTAACATATAATGACAAAAATATATACATGCAATTATAAAGATGTGTAATACGGTCTACACAGTGTACTCGAGCGTAGCGTGCGCGCTGCAAATGATTTCAAGAATTATCTTCATGATTTTGTTCGCTGTCGAAGATTTGATACAACTAGTGATACATACGGTGTACACGTATATATCGAGTTGCTTCCAATGCTTCTCCCTGCTGCCGGTGTGTCTGGCGTATTGTTGTGTACGACAATACTACTGCGCGGATCTTTGTAGAACGGGGTGCGTTCCTCCACATTACTCCAACTGCAGCGGAACCCTTGTGCTAGTCATTATCATGTCACTGATAGTCGTTTTGTTTTACGCGTACTTCTTTGAAGACTTTCTCGCGAACTTCGACATTAAAGTGCTCTGCAGCATCTTCCGGGATGATAAGTTGACTGAGAAAGTTACAAAAGGTTTTAAGACGAGGAGCTTGCTGGTAGATACTCTCGGATCTTATACGAAAACTTCGCGGAACGCACCGACGAATCCTGTTGACGATCAAACTGATATTGATGAGGTTTCTGTGGAGCTGAATGTAACAAATGAGAGGAAACAGGATGACGAGTACTTCTATGTAGATAAAAATGTAAATTCTAATATAAATAATACGAATTCTGAGCACACAACTGATGAAATCACATCAACGATTGGTTATAAGGAGTCAGGCCAAGTCAACAATTTTACAGCTCAAATTGAGTTACAAGAAAATACTAAAATCGAAGAAATATCGATAACGCATCGGCCTCTAAACGAGTCATGGCCTACACATTACACAATTTATACTAATGATTCTACGTCGTAATATAAGGAGTAAACTGTGTCTACATATTAATTGTTTTTTTTTACTTTCAAATATGTCGAAACATTTCACGATTAAGTCTAAAGAAGGTGGTTCCAAGTGTGGAAGCCCAGCAGGTGAAAACATCCTTACCGCTATGAATCCAAATTAGACTGCAGTTTGAGCGGCTGGTTGACTACGTTGTACGCTGGTTGGTACGGGCCAAGTCCCAATTGATAAAAAAATTCAGGCAAGCAATCAGGAGCAAAATCGACAGATTCCTGTCTACAATTAATTGTTCACTGCCCCGTATGCTGTTTTTAATATCAGTCTGGATTCTGATGGACATTTCCTATTGGCCCTAGCGGCCTTATAGCTTTACGCGGAAATAGCTTAGACCTAGACCAGAAGTGGCTTCCGAAATGTTTATTCGTGCGAGTCGTGTTACTAGAGACGCATTATGCGTCCAGTTAGGGCGCGAACTTCAAAGGTGCTGCACGTATCAAGGGAAACGGATCGCCAAAATTTATAGTTAGACAACAAGTAGTCAATGAAGTAATAGAAGATTAATAGTGTTACGATACGCCATTTTTGACCGTCTATCCGTCTGACAGATGGCTATGCAGAACTGTTTGGTATTTTGCTTATTCCTCCATGGGTATTCCAGTCTCTTGTTGTGTCCGGAATGATACGTATGCTGTGGTTTAGATGTGTTTATAAACAACTCACTGCATCTTTACTTTATTACTTGATCTACAATTGAAGTCAAGAGCGGAGGAAGGTGATATGTCGCATTTTTGGATTTTCGCTATTCTATGCGTGAATGATGGTGTTATGTGTGTACAAACAATTTAAACGTTAAGTTCAATTCACTTAAGGCGTTTTGAAATATCCTAAAATGTTTATTTTAATACCAAGAGAAACCATATGGTTATTTACATTGAACCATGAACAGTTTATTTTGCCGTGTCATTACATCGGCCATGTCAG
>DWPQ01000389.1:0-17225 GCA_018251795.1 Perichares adela
TGGAAGGGATAAAAAAATTGGAGAAGCGTTGGACAAAGTGTATAGAGCTCAAGGGAGACTACGTTGAAAAATAAAATGATTTATTTATCAAAAAATCTGTGTTTTATCCCAAAAGTCACGGACTTATTGACCCGCCCTCGTATGAAGGTGATTGTATTCCCAAAGTGAAGCCGTATTCAAATTCGTTACATAGTTTAAAAGATTGGTCAATAGACAGCGGAAGCAACTTCATTTTATACTATGTATAGTAGAGACATATTACAGACAATGGGCCTTCCTACTTTATCATATTTGTACATAGCTCTCGTAAACCAAATAACAAGAGGACCGCACCAAAACACTTCAGGGAATTGAGCTCGGTCCCTTGGATCGAGATGCATCTATTGTGTTCAATTGAGCTTTACTTACGTAAATTTTTAGTCGACACAAGTAATGCTCATTATAATAAAAACTTATTTTATCATGGTAATATTTACTGTTGTTTTACTTTGCGTTAAGTTAAACTGGATAGCATTGCTTGTACTGAATGATAATAAAACAAGTTATGATTTTTGTACTTGACCTGATTGAAGACAAGCTTTATATATAACTAGCTGACTCCCCTTTAAGTGTAACGACGATCGGTTACTCGAACGCCTGTTGTTCCTCACATAGTAAGTCACCTATCGTTGTATCTAGTCGTTTTGCTATGTAAATTGTAAACTATTACCCGTTTTCCCGTGGGATTGAAGGATTTTTCCGCAGTAAAAAGTAGCCTATGTTCATCACTGATAATGTCGGCTTCTAATGATCAAATATGCGGATTGGTAGACTTGGTACATCTTCGAGAGCATTATGGAAAATTCTCAGGAATACAGGTTTCATCGCGACGTTTTACTTCGTGGAAACAAGGCAAGTGGTATTTAATTTCTATGGTGTACTTAACTTTTTAAAATCATAGGTGCAGAGTGTGAACCCGGACTAGACTATTTTTTAAGCTTTATAACAAACACGGAGATACTTGAAGGTCCTAGGATAAAAATAGTCTACCTTTTTCCCATACTTTTTAGTTTTTCCAGTAATATCATTGTTTTACGAGATACATAAAAACAATGTTCTACAAAAACATTGTCCTAGTCTAGTCGCTACTGTTCCAGGCAGGACAATCTGCCGGGTCTACTAGTCTATATTAATATTATAAAGAGGAAAGATTTTATTGTTTGTTTGTATGGAATAGGCTCCTAAACTACTAGACGTATTTGAAAAAATATTTTACCATTAGAAGCCGCGGGAAGCCGTGGATTCAGCTAGTATAAAATATATTAAGTTATTTTAATTTTAAGTTAAATATATTAAGTTATTTATTGTAGGTACTTAGCAAGTTATTTATATACTAACTTAGCGTTCAGCTTTGTAATGACACGTCGAAGTAAAACAATCACGATTACTGACTCATAGTTAACTTTATCGGACGACGTTATTGGTTACATTAAGTTAATATTGTAAATGGGTGGATTTGAAAATCAATTAATGGACACGCAGCACCACGGTGTGTTCCCAAGTACGCTAACACTACTTAGAGTTCTTTGTATTTGAAACGCGATTACGACAAAATCTCCTTACATGGGTTTTCATACGGTTACTAATAGATGAAGCTATTAGGAATGTTATAGGAAAGTTATAGTCTATCTTTTAGTGTAAGTATTTATAAACAAAATACTTGAAATCATTACTCTATCTCTTACTTCATGTAGTCCTTGACATAAAGGCTGCCTACAACAAATCGTTTCTTAAGCGATAAGGCCGCCCGTAGTACAAAAATTGCTGTAAGAAATCAATATTATTATTTCTGTAGATTTGGTCTACAATAAAAGTATTGTTATGTTGTTTTAAAGGAAGAGTTACTAACAACTAGGCTTCAGACTTTTCGATTTTAATACTTATAAACTGAAATAATTGTGGAAAATTCACATTTTATGATACGATTACTCTAGATTTAAAATGTTTTTACGTCGATATTGCAGTAGTAGGACGAAAATGACTCGAATCATTTTCGTCCTACTAGTTCGATATATTAAGACTCATTATTAAACACTATTTATGTGAGTTGATGAAAGCCTTAAAACTGTTTCAAAATTTGCATTTTCTAATAGCTGTTTGTCATTATAGTTATGTTATGATTAAGCTGAAAGTTCCGTGCTGAAGAATACCGTTCTTTAATTTTCCAATAATAGCATTTAATTTTTTACTAGTGTCGTTCTAACCGTGCCATAGATAAATGTATTTGTGGCGAACTATATGTCGTGATTACTTATAAACTGATTTCATTAAACCATATGTAAAGTTTAGAGATAGCTATAAATCACAGTGTTTCGTGGGTCGCGTGTACGTAGTAGTAGTATCACATTAGAACGGTCACGAATAATGTACAGATATTATTTGGTACCCGGGGATGGTTGGGAACACCGTCACGCTATGTGACTGTCACATTGTTACACATCTACTGCGCTACATTATCAGAACTCACACCTCAATCATACGTTTACTGTAAGATACGAACAGCTCCTCATAACTTCAAGACTAGAGCTTCTCTGGAAGTGCAGGAATAACTGCTAACGGATTACGGAAGATAATCACATGTTACAATTCTTGGGTTGAAAAGTATCTTAGATAATGAAACCATAATATCAATTTCAATATGCTAAATGTCACCCTAATCTATACAGTCTTTTTCTAAACACAGATTTTTTCTTGACCTCCATGTCGAATAAGAAAAAGTTAACAATTTCTGTAACTTAAGTTATTTTGGCCCCTTCTTAGTTCTATGATTTACATGTGTAAATATGCGTGTAATTATTATATTTAACGTAGTGTGCACTGTCGGAACATACGATCGGAGTGTTTGAAACCTATACCTGTTATGTATTCGTCATGTTGTTTTCGTCAATGCTAGTCGAACGCGAAACAAATGGAAATTATATGCGATTTTACGCGAATCATTGCTTAGACACGCTCGCGGGACAAGCGAAATCCTTCGCAAGCACATTACTTTTCACGTTTAAATGTGTAAAGACGAAAGATGGTGAGGCAATCGTAGCCTAGCAGTTTGTATGATGGTCTCAAACACGGGTGGACAGAGTTCAAATCTTGTATATATTTCTAACTTGTTAAGTTATGGAAGTTCTTATTAGAACTGAATTATGAGAGAGAGAATAACTTGGATGAAAGACAACGTTATTATGAACCTGCCTTTCTGAGAAGTCCTCGTTATATTCTCAAATCAGCAAGTCCTCATTTGGTCAACGTTAGACTTAAGCTTGAAACAATTAACATTAAAATGGTGAAAGTGAAGACACGGTCCCAGTAGTAGGACAGTAATAGATTGTAAAGATTACGTAAAATTTAATGACTATGTCATAGTAGACTGAACGAGACAGCTCGACTTTTATCTCAGCTTTAAGCTTTTAAACTAAAAGCCTGATACGCTATCAGGAAATACTGTGATTTTTTAAGCATTGGATGATCAATATGGCGTCTATGGCGACTGTTTGTCGACTATAATTATTGACATAGGTGTGATTATTGACAATGTTCAATCTAATACATGTACATAACAACCCATAATTGTCCCAATACTGGGCTTGGGTCTCTTCTCATCGTTCACCACGCTTGTCAAATGCGGGTTGACACTCCGAGAACATTATGGAAATCTCTTAGGTGTGCAGGTTTTTTCACAATGTTTTCCTTTACCGATGCAAGCGTTGATTGTTTTTTCTAATACGGTTCATATTCAAACCAATAGGCAATCACTGCTCATTCTCTCCTAAGTATATTTTTTGCTTCCTCGATACTCAACCAATATGAATGGCAAAGAGCTACAACAGTGTAGGTAGGTATGGCTTCAAGTTTCTAGCTTACGAACAGGTTGTTCACTCCATATAATTAACAAAAATCAGCAATTCTACCAGAAACCAGTTGATATACGATTGAACATAATATATTGGTCGTACGATCATTTTATAGCTACACGTGAATGGATATAAAGTGCGTAGGTATCCTATAGGAAATTATGAAACTGGATATCAGTCGTATATTTTCAATGTTTTGCATTTTATTAACTCCGCCGTTATTTTGTTATCTCCTGCTGTTTTATGGCTCTCTGGTACGAGTATTTATAAATAATTATATTATATCTGTTTTAAAATAAAACTTCTGTTAGTTTTCAATTTAGTTTGTAGAATATTTCATTCTGTAAGGAAATGCACAATACAATTTCGAAGAAAACTCATTAATTAACAGTTACAGGATTATTTTAATACTTTAGTTCTTAATTCAATACCCAGTTCACGGAGTTACCGAGTTTTTAATAGTTAATACACAATCCGGCCGTTGTTAACTCCATAAACTTCTAAGTTCTACACTAGGTAGGTATCTACTGTGATCCATAATTTTGCTTAACTTATTAAGTACTTTTTACAACAATGTCATCATCAAACATACATATTTTAACGTAGGACTGCTGACAAATACGTATGTTTACAATATTTTACTATTAAATGTAGACAAATAACTGATTATTTAAGTAAATCGTGTGCATTTTAAGCTTTCCATTAACTTAAAACCGCAGAATAGTTAATTACAAATATTATTGAAGTATTTCCTTGTATTTCATGACGCACATTGTGCCGATAATAATCATTTTGAATACATAGACTATAAAGAAGGTTTCACCTGCTATCTACATCTTTATTTTATTTAGTATCCTGCGAGGCTTTTTTCACAAGTTCAGTTATTACTAGCTAGTTTGGAAGTCTCCATTTCGTACTGGAAATTAATTGTTACCATATTTAGATGAAATTCATGACCTTACTCGAATTAACGAATCGAACAACAATTAATAAATACTTACTAATTAAAAAGTGAGGGACTTCATGTGGTAATTACTTACCGAGTTAATTAAATTCGGGTCAAGTCCGAATCGAACGCGCACGGTTTTGGTACCGTATATATCTAGGAAATAATGTATAGCATATAGATATTGATGTTATCACAATTGGCAATAGCAAATTGTATATTTTAGAAATGATTTCTGTTTTGAGACGGAAGTAATTAAGATAATAGCTTTTTAATTACACAAAACTTAAATAAGTATGTATACTAAAATTTTGTATAAAATTTATTTAATTTTTTATCACATTGGAACAGAGCAAAGTTCATAAACTCTATAGGTTCCTATTTATTGTGGAGTGTAATTAACTATAGAGTAAATAAAGAAAGTATTTTTTTTAATTGCAATGTTTTTAAACTGAAATTACATTATATTTAAAAAAATAATTTACAGATTAGTATATAATTTTACATACTTGTTCATTATTCTTTGTTGTTTCTGATATTACCATTATATTTTATTTATGTGTGATCCCAAAATGTCATTAATCCATTAGTGCGCTGCTCCGTCTGCACTGATAATACATTTTTCAAAATTCATCGCGGCTTGTCTATCCATTGTAGCTCGACACGTTTCAGATTTATCTATATTAATATTATAAAGAGGAAAGATTTGATTGTTTGTTTGTTTGTTTATTTGTATTGAATAGGCTCCGAAACTACTGGACCAATTCAAAACATTCTTTTACCATTACAAGCTGACATTATCCCTTATGTACATGGACTAATTTTTACCGAAAAGATTCTTAATTCCTACGAGGAAACGGGTAATATAGGGGATACATTTTTAGGGGAGTCAGCTAGTATTTACTGTGTACCTAATACTATCTAGTAAATTCATAAACTCCGGCTTAAATCACACAGATGGGGGATTACTGAACTTTAAACTGAACTTTTGGCTTTAAAAACGAAACAATTGTTAAACTTTCTAAGTTGAATTCGTGTTATCTGAAAATTCTCCAATCAATTGAAGAAATCTAATAACATTTTCTTATACTTATTTATCCTAATCAGAATATACCTATATTATATATGTAAACTCTATCTAATAGATAGTATGTATAATAAACGCGTGTTCCTGTGAGGGTTCCATTTCGTTCTCAGTTGTACGAAACTCTAAAAATAACGTACCTACGTCTATGTAAAAACAGGTTTTTGGTACTTGCTGGTGTCTCCAGGTGTCCGTGAGACACACTGAACACCTAACAGGTGGTCTGCTTGCTCCTATAAATCATTAATTAACACAGTTATTTCCCTGTTAATTAAAATTAGCAGATGTTGAGTTCAAAATTAGGATGTTATATAATACGATATTTTACACCGACATTATATTTAATTGACGATAATGAACTATAATATATAAGCAGTTGTCGATATTTGACTAATCTGTCTCATCGGATGACGATATACAAACATCTGAAGTAGGTACTCACATTATCTGTCACTTTTTGTAGTTTAAAACTATATCTACACGTCCCCTTACTTTTTATCCCATAACCATTGAAAGACTTAAAATAGTTTAATATCTTGTATTGATCGTAAGAGATTAGCAATACATTATTTATTCTGTATGATTGATCGCTAATTATTTAAATAACCTATTTATCCCTTATAGCTGTTTCATATATATTATTATTAAAATAACTGTGAATGTTTTACGCGGTTCAATAAACAAAGATACTCATAGGTACACATTGTTACTCTGGAAATTGATCGATTGCTTCAGGCGTCTACCGTTTACCAAAGATAAGAGAGTTCATAAAAAAGTAATGGACGCAGCAAGAGCAATATATAGGCTGTTGGAACCAGTATTAAGTATTGGCAATATTGCATGAGCTGTGCTTGTCAGAGCACGTATCAGTCATCTTTGCCAAATGTTTATCGCTAGTATCATAGTTGACAATAACTTTCAGGTATCTTTAGAGCTTAAATCATTAACCAAAAAGCGCTAGAATTGCCGTCAGAGCAGCTCGGCAGAGGACGCCTCAGGGCTCCTTACGAAACAGTTCATCTGAACGCTAGTAAGTTGTCGGTTATATACTTATAATGTAGTGAATAAAATACAGCGTAAAGTCCTGAAATATTTCATCACGAACTATAAATTATCGCGCCAAAACTAGGTACACGTTGCAGCCGTGTCCCGTTCGTGACACGACGAAGTCACGCGACACTGAACATTATTTAGTTCAAAATTCACCAAATCTGGGTACCTGTATATTTTATATGTAAACTGGCCGTTTTATTCAAAAGAGAGCAGAATAAATAATTCCGTTTATCTGCAAAGAATGTGATAGTGAAAGTGTTTGTTGGCTTTTAAGTTACGGAGATAACAGGTAAAGTTATAGACGTGGTTAAGTTAACTGGATACCATTATTTACGGTCAAATTAAGAAGTGAAAATCGCATCGGGTCATTGAACAGTATATTTAAACCAAGCAAACACGATCTTATTCGCCGTTGAATACGAAGCTCTCGTGTAATGGAAAGAGCACATTGAACGAAGTGTTATAAATATTTGAACAGCATTGTTCTTCTATATCTGGTTTCCTTTTATGATCATAATACGACATAGAAGTCAAATGATCATGTCACTGGTGCAATGCAATCAAGAAGGAAGCAAATAATCAACTTTTAAATAAGACGGAAGTCACTCTTATTTTACATTTGTACTATAACATTTCGCAGTTGTCATTATTTAATAGTGGCGCACAAGATTTTTAACCAACCTAGCCTGTGGGTTCAAAAATCTTGTGCGTTGTCGGCATAACATTTGTCGACAAAATTCACCTTTGAAACGACATAACGCTATTGTCATTGAACAACATAGTGTAAGGCAGGAGAAATTAGCTTAAGTGTTAGAGATGGAAATTAATTCACACAACAATCTTTTGCTTTTTTGTATATTAAGTTAGCCACTGAGCTATATGCGCGTCATATCACAAAGTCGCGGCCGATAGCTAGTTGAAAATAACTACATTAGCATGCGTTGTATGAATGAACCGGTACATCGGATAAATATGCGTATCTTGATATTTTATGGCTCCTAGTATTCCGAAAGCACTTAGACCGCCCAGTGGATAGTGGGATGATTTTCCGGTCGTTCCGGCGACTAGAAATGTGCTTTTGAATTAAATATACATAAAAATGTTAGACGGTATAGCGATTGTTGAGCGGCTCGAGAGGACGCGAGCTTTTGAATCCAGCGCGGATTACGCTATGTGGGCAGGTAAAAATATATTTTTGTCGATGGTTTTAAATGTATGTATGTAAATTATATTCGGCTTTCAGATCAGGAATTCAGATTCGACATTCCGTGTCCCTAACTCAGACATTTTTTTATGCGGGCGCGCGAGACGATGAATGGTTTCGAAACTAACACCAGTAATATAAGTAACGATGAAAATGTAAGCCGTGTAGTTAAAGTAATAAATTCTTAATAGTTATTGTCGTAGGTTAAAGGTGCTTTATCCATTTATAGAACTCATTCGTTTATCAATTCCACTTTTTTATGTTCGTTCGGTTAAAACGAGCATATTTGTCCAGTCGATCGGTAGTTGGTTTGTAGTCTATGCTCATAGGACATTCCAAATATATTTTACAAAAATAACTATTCAAAAAAATATATTTACTGACAGATGAGCCACCTTATAGGAGTTATAGGTACCACAAAGTTCAGTTGCATGCTAAACTGCACGGAAGATCCGCTTATAACTATTATTATTATTACCAGAGCACACTAATTATCTGTGTCACCTAACATACCTAGATGTGCGTGGGTGTGTGTGCACGGTTTCTCACACATATTTAAACAAAGTGAGTTTTGTATGCTCACTTCATCTCTGAGTTCAGATATTCAGTGTGTCGAGCAAGCTAGTCTTTTTCTCTCGGGTACCGCTTATACTGTGTACCTAATTAGTATCGCTCTGTGCTTTTACTATTTTTCGAAGAGGATTCACCCCCTCTTCCGTAGTTTAAGTTCTTCTCTAGCAGAGCATTAAAATTCCCCTCTTTGTCCGCGTGAAGCTGTAAAGGCCGCTAGGGCCAACAGCAAGATGTCCACGAGAAACAAACATCTGTTTTATCTTTAGCTATAATTTTGTAAGCCTGACGACTCTCCTGTGATTTTTTATGAATTACAATAAATAGATGATCAAACTATCGATCTAGTGACTCCTTAAGGCCGCCATTAGTGTCGGATTTCTCCGGATTAACGTCACGACTGAGTTATAGCTGTTCAGTTTACCAAAATTAACTATACAGCCGCGACCACCACCAGTGTTTCACTATAGACCAATGAAAGTTTTGAAATATGGATGTTTTACTCACGTCTAAAGTGTGCCTAGTTCCCAGAACGGGTACAATTGAGCACTGCGCGAGAGATACCAGTATGTTTCCGTGATGGAAAAATATTTAGAAGCAAAAATAACTATAACCCATGTTTATCAGGCGTTCTAAAAATATTGTGATTATTATTATGTACTATACTATAATTCCTCTAAATTGCACGAACACTTCATAAGCTGTTATTTAAACCTTCCTCGTATATTTGTCTATTGCGATTTCGTGTATTGGTAAACAGCAAGCAGTATTTTTTAAATTGTCGCGATATACATACTCTCATAATAATATGCAATTTGAACTCGAATAGTATTCGTTCGAGGTATTCCCGAGTTGCTATGATATGGGTTCTTAAAAAAAAGCGTTAAACGAGCTCTTCTCCATAGCCGGCGATGCATTGGCGACTCTTCTGATGTTGCACGGGTCGCGATATGTATGAAACTTTGCTTTGCTTTATATGTTGTCAATGATTTTTACGTCCCCTTCAAGGTTGGTAGGGTGTCCAATTACTTTGTCACGTCCTATTGCTAAAGACAACGTCCTTCAGTATGACGTTCGATGAATCACTTGTGTAGTAGGTACATATCGACCATGTGTAACTCGTACATACATTGAACCGAGCGAACTGACCCGTGGCCGTAGTATCGATTCGGAACCCACACGTACACATCCGCACCAATACCAACCTAGCTACACTAAACTGTATCTAGGTGGACAGTCAATCTAGATTCTACAGCGACTTCCGCTGACCACTGCATACTGCGTAACGGTTGCTTTCACCGTCAAGTTTCTATTTAGAGGTTACAAACCGCCGATTCCAATAGTCAATCTATCCCGGCTCGTGTGGATCACACGTGGTACCCATGTATGAAGAAAATAATATTTTCACCATTGTAAAAAATTATATTACCGTACCTGGTACTGAAATGTAATTTTTAATTGTAAAAAAATATTACCTGGACACAAGGAACACCAAACTCATCGCCGATACGTTATTGGTCAAGGAGTAAACTGGAGATCCACTTACGACTGGTCATCCAACACTGCAATACGAAACAATATAATTTCATGATTTATTGTAGAAGTAGGAAGCCAAACTTGTAAAGAACCCGTTAACCCGCATTGTTTAAACTGGTATGTACAGAGCTTAACCACGTCGAGTATGAGGACCCGGATGACATTACTTCATCCGTCGTTCAGAAGGATGGACAGCGAGCAGAGCTTAGCTTAGGTTTTTAAGAGTCATCCAAAATGGACGAAGCTCTTTACACTGGAAATCTGTTGCGATCAAAATAAAGTAAATCAAAGTATAGTTTGAGATAAATGTAAACCCAGTCTATAATGTACGATTCAAATAGTTAGGATAGCGTTATTTCGTTGTCAGTAGACATGTAGATGTACGTATTGCATTAGATTGCTTTATAATCCGCTCGCAGTGCGCCCGACAGACAGACTGACACGCGGCTCTACCACCGGCACGAAACAACTAAAGCTAATGGATCTTGTTTAAGCGGATTCCACGAAAGTGAAGGCTACACTTAGCTCGCTTCTAAAATTATTAGCTGTTTGTACCTACTTCCAGTTTCGATACAGGTTTGACTAGAATCGAGATAATCTGCGTGTGAGAAAACCATTTTAGATTTTTTATGTAAATTTTTGATTAGGGATTTTGTCTCACATCATTTTGTTATCATTGAGGAAACAGTTGGATGATTCCATTCAATCCAAATGATATTTATTGTAATCCAATTTGCATATCATTTACATAAGATCTTAAAGAGCGTCTACGTCACTAAAATTGTTATAAAACCTTTTTAATTCACTTGGTTACCTATCTATATAGTTCGCAGTGAACCTAATTAGGTATACAAAATAATACCAATAGTATAAATCTATTCTCTCGTCTCATGACGTGAAAAGGTCAATCCAAAAATTTTATCATTACGTTATAGTTGCGATATACAGTGATATTGTCATGTCGGATAACTTGAGCAACGTAAGAACTTTCGACATTTGCATTGGCCACTAAACTCTCCAGCAATCGGCACTGGTGCCTAGCCTAGTAAAGTTGGTCTTAAGCTTTCTTGCGGGTACTGACTGCTCATGATTAACTCTATGGCCCTGATATGATGAGCCTTCCATATGAGGAAGGGACATTGTACTCCCGGGACGAACCAATTAGACGTAGCGCAGTAGAGGCACTGGTGCGTTCATCGGGGATTCTAGGGTCTCTCCATATGCGCTGACGAACGCTGAGGGGATTTTAGCAGGCAAAAATCCCACATAATACTAACCTCCGCAAAGAGGTCGACCAAATGGCTTTCTTGTGCGTGCTCAGCAATCGGTCGGTAATGGGATACAATCAGGATCACGAAAGTAAATAATTTAATTGCCAACAAAGTAATAAGCTTCGCAATAAATGTCACATAACACTCACTTTGAATAACATATATTATTTAGCGAACACGCAAAATACGTAACTCAAGTGGAAGTTCATAAAACACAGTACCTACCTACATAATAATTTAATTACACTGAGTAGCACTGATTGATTAACAAATAAATGGAACTAACCAGAACCATCTCGCGAGCCAAAGGTGAAGGAGATGTTAGTTTACGTTACGGTGTTTACTACGTGAGTCCACAGACAATACTTACCTTTGTTATACTCCATACTAGACGCTGATCGCCAGCTTCGATAGATCTCTCGTACACATTTATCTAAAGCTGTTTTATATCGTGTATCTAAATGTCTGATATATTTTAATATACGTAAACATTGCCGAATAAATCCTCATTGTTCAAATTATTGTCATCAACTATTGGGTCGGTCAGTATAAAAAGAAATGCATAGACGTTTTGATTACTTGATGTTTACTTGTGATGCTAAGAAGTAAGTACATATTACTGCATATAAAATGACTTTTACTTCAAGGACGTGTCGCTACATAACACATTGTAGCCGTATTTCTGTCCATCACCAAATACAAATCAAAGTCGAACTGAATGATTATGATCGTCGGGTTTGGATCCTGTACAAACACGGGCGCGGTGTGCGCAGTAATTAACAACAATTCATCTTCGGCCCGTATGAAATATTTTCATTTATTGCCCGACCGCCGACCGCCGACCGCCGACCGCCGACCGTCGACCGTCGAGCGAATGCAGCTAACTTGATCGCAGGCACGCCAGTATACCGCGCGCCGCGGCCTCCAGCCAAGTGAAATGCACAAAATCCATTCGGTTTTATCTCGTTAACTCGCACTGACAAACGAAAATCGACTTTACCTGAAACGTTTAAAGTTCACAATGCTCCAACGCAGCAATTTCATTCTGTAGATGACGTGGGCCGGGACCCGCTCGATCGAGCACTTTTAGTGCTTCATGGCCCGGGTTTGAGTTCAAAATCGCTCGAGTTCGCGCGGCATAAGGGTCGTCGGGACACTTCAACTGGAACGGGTCCTTATGCAGGAGCGATTAAGGTCGATTTAAGATCGGGCGGAGTGTAGATGATTTTTTATGGTGGACAGCCGGCAATCAGCTGTTTCGGCACGCGTTCTCGGCCCCCAGGGAGGATGATGTCAGCTCCCTCTAAGCGGAGCTTCGTTTCTATTAAATTTTCTAAAATTGCGACCCCCTCCGGTATGGCGGAATTGGTGTAAAAACATATCGGGGAGCGCTGGAATACTTTGAGAATTTTAACCATTATTACTAAGTAGAGAATCATGTAGTCCGTTGTAAATAAATAACATAAAGTAAATTATATTTCGTTTGTACAATTATTGTTTAGTTTATGTAATGCTTGAGGTTTTCCGGTCGACGTGAAAGGACTGTATAGTGTACAAACCAACAGATTTTATTAAGATCCTTTAACGGGATAACGGAGAATGGAAGACTGGCAAAACGTTTTGCATGTAAAACGAAATTTATGGACGTTTATTTCTTAAAATTGTCAGCTTGTGTCTAACACGTCTTGCCTTTACCTTCCGTAATCTTCGAATGTTGTTTGCAAGCAGTAACTTTGAATCGCAATACAATTGGGTACATATCCCGTAGTAAATGTATTGGGAACGTCTCTACCAAATCGCAGCGCTTTCTATTAAAGTAGACCCCACTCGAGGAACAGAAAGATACCTAAAAAACTTTTGATAACCATAGGTGATAAATTAGGGAAAACTATTATGATGACGTCGCAGTGACCATTGCGGTGAGACCTAATTCCTGCATCATATAGTGAAAACATAGAAGGTCACTGTGAAATAGTAAATATGTTTGAGATTGTCTGTTTACTTGTATCAGATTAGCAGAACTTATGTTAGGTACTCCTTGTAAGGCTCGGATTGCGAAGTACCTCCGTCACGTCTGCTGTTCTGAGTTGAAACACTTCGTTGGCTGGAGGGTGTGATTATACATTTTGTAATACGTCATTCATATTTTGACTGGTAGCTGATTCAAGGTGTTTGGCATTCAGGAGTGGCTAATGCAACTGTTCCGTCATAGTACTAAAGACTTAAGATTGACTATAAATAAGCGTTATACGCCTTTTATCGTCTACTACTAAGCTATAAAACCAACTCGACAAACAGCTACTTTGTGAATAATGTCGGTTTATAAGTATAGAATTCGAAACCTTGACTACAACGCCTGAAGAATTACAGATAGAGTAAATGTTCAATAAGCTTTCGTTGTCTCGGTGTCGCATTGATGATCATGAGCATATGAGGGCAAAGGTGTACCCCGTAATAAGAATTGCACGTGACATGGAGATATTCAGTGTCCGGTGGTGAAGTGTACAGAATTGGAGGACTAGTTTTACTCATAAAATCCAACAACTTTTCCCAAAGAACATACGTCCGTAAATGTAAAAAAAATGTTGATCTTCCATACCAAAAGCTGATGAAATGTTTACTTTTAGTGTGAGAGGTTCAAAAACTTTTGGCTATTCCGGACATACGTTCATTGGGAAAAGTTGTTGAATTTTATGAGTAAAGGTCGTCCTCCGCTTTTGTACACTTCGCCACCGGACATTGTATAAGTTATGCTATCGTAAACAGTCAAGACGCGGGTTCAGGTTTTCATCTGTTACATGGATGTTTGTCCTGATAGGGAATCGAACCCGCGACCTGTGACTTGGCAGGAAGAGTTATTGCACTACATTATAACTTTGTTACTGCAATGTAGGAAGGTACCTATATAAAAATACAGCACAGATGAATCCCACAGATATGAGTACGTCCTAAAGTTGAATGTACCAATGTAATGTAGTTAGTTTGTTTTGTATCATAATTTATTGCTAACTCACTCGTTACATAACAATACTCTAAACATTATTAAAATATTAGCGCAGCGACGAGTGTTTCCGTGAATTGTCCGCGAGCGTTTAGCGTAAAGCACAATGGAATCATTTTTACCTGTATGAATATAATTTGATTTTATAATTGATGCTAACTTATGGTTTTTAAACGACCCACCGATGGCGCAGAGCTGTCTAACTAATCTATATTTACACGCAAGCTTGCATATTGTTTATTATTTACCTCGCTTTGGTACTGATGACAAACCTGGGGATTGGTGATGACTATACTAATTGGTAGTAGTTAAAATCAAAACATATTTTTCTAAACGTATATTTAAATTAACAACTAACAATTATTTGGTGCCGGCCACTCAAATATAACGCATAGAGCCGTTGGACGTCAGACGGACGAGTTGAACTTACGGAGACAAAACTTATGATACTTAACTTACAGTAAAGTGGATAGTGAGTTTAAAACCATTGTAATTTACTTAATCGTTTATATTAGAAACCAATTTCTTGTACAATAAGTAATTGCTCTTTTTTGTGTATCTCTTGTGAAAGCGGCGACCATCAATGTTGCTGGAAAAATTAAACTTTTAGTTCGATAATCGAAGGAGGTAATAACGTAAGGTATAGGTACTTATTATATCTGTGCTACGTCTACGTTGTGTTACTTCTGATAATAGGAAGTTATTAAGTATTACGTTGATAAATCACGATGATCATCGGGTGTCCATAAACTTACGCAAAACTGTACCCCCCCACTCGAATGTTACGACTTTATACCAAATTATACGCGCGTTATTCAGGGCTGGCGCTATATCATTTGAGCGTATACGCGTGTATTTCGGCAGCCTAATACAATGACAGTCGTATCATTGTACTATAAGAACAGTAGGTCAGCTAAGGCCGCTCGGCGAGTTAATTGCCTACTCTTACGATGATGTATAAGGTTGTCACTTTTAGTAAAATATTATTTGTATATTATGATAACACTAGGTTTTTAGCGCCAAACAACGGCACAGCCCGTATTCAGACACAGCTCATCTCTATGTTTGTGTGCGTGCGAATACGCTACTCACGCATACATACAAATCGGCAAGGGCCGATTTTTATGAAGCTTACCTACTATGTTATACTATAGTCCTATTTTAGAGCATCTTACATGGTAGAGTTGTAAAAAACACCATCACATATTATTATATCAATTATACACGTCATCGGCATATGTTTAGGGGTAAGTTAGACTTGGCTATGCATTAGATAATAATGCGACAAACGGCTAGGATGCAAACGCACCTACTGTTTTTTATATTAATTTTGTTTCGGCTACTCAAGGAAAGTTTATGTTTGAAGTGTAATTCTCAGTGCGATGCTCTGTACAGATTCTTCGCGTACAGATAACCAGCTGTTTGAAAGTCAATCGGAGGTTTTCACGAAATTACGACAGTGTTTTGTATTTCCAACGCAGTGGCCGGTGATTCGCTCTCGTAGATAACTTGTAAGTAAACCTTAAGAATATCAATCGGGAAGCCGTTCGTAGAAGTACCTATTTCTATTGCTTAAAGAATACAGAAATACTTTTGGTCTTCATTTGGTTGTTGGGTATATCCACAGCTTTGAATCGGCAATTGTAGCCTTCTCTATTAACTAATCATATATAGTTACAGGAAATTGTACACGATTTTTTATAATTTCTGTAACTCGTAACGTCGCGTATCGTACAAAGCAACGTACTTATGCGTCCCGCTCGCTTACAGATCAAAAAGACATTTTGGTTGTTAACTTAACTTTTTTTTATTTTGTTAAATGAAAAACAAAACGTTATTGTAACCAGTTAATAAAAATGTTGGTTTCATGTATTTTACAAAAATACACTATAATATTTAGCTCGGCCACGCCCACCAGTTGTTGTCTTTGCCGTTCTTAGTGTAAGTATCTAATAGTATAAAAATATTTGTCTCCCACGCAATAAATTGATGCGGCTTTACAACTACTCCGGAAGTTTCACGTAATGTAAGTACGTTTACATATAGTGAACAAATGTGTTATCTTGTGCCTAGACAGCGAGCGCGGGAAGGTTACTTTAATACTATAAACATTTGTTTACTACTAATTGTTATCATGACCCAAAGTGACCAACAATAACAACTGTCGTATCATTTATGAGACTTGTGTCGTTTTATAAACTGACAAATAATCCCATAGCCATGATACTCAATTTTTATTTGGAGTGCTAAATTTGATCCCGATGGTATCCATGCAAGGAGGTAAGATTTTATACCTGGTTGGTGAGTTCAAAGCGGAATAAAAGCGAAATTTTATGGCACAACATTTGTAGCTACTCAAATTAAAGTAATCAAAAGGCATTGTTTTATAATTGCAATGACAGCGTTAGCGGACAATGACATGAGTTCAATGATTTTCAGTTATTCAACAGTGCTCAACGCGCCTAAAGTAGTTTTCACTTCAAAATGTAACAAATTGATATATTAAATTACGATAAGGACATACGGTTGTGTACTCACGTTAGATTGTCGGATATACCGACTAGTTTCGGTCCATTCAGAGGACCTTCATCAGGGCGTGATCGCCTGGCCGCCGCGCGCAGAGGTGACCGCTCGCCTTGATGAAGGTCCTCTGAATGGACCGAAACTAGTCGG
>DWPQ01000390.1:0-17215 GCA_018251795.1 Perichares adela
ATAGCCTAATGGTTGGAGTGTTGATCTTCTGCGCGGAACAGCGGGCGTTCGATACTCACACGCATCACTGATTTTTCAGTGCGTATTAGAAATTAAATCACTTGCTTCGGTGAAGGAAAATGGGTGTGGCCAATATGGTCATAGTCCAACACATTGACCATATAGCGATTGGCAGATTTAACATACCTTTAGAACATTATGTAGAACTTTCACGTGTGCAGGTTTCCTCGCGATGTTTTCTTTCACCGTTAAAACGGGTAAATAATTTCTAATACGCACATAACTCTAAAAAAATTGTTTCAGGATTCGAACGCACGACCTCTCGGTCATGAGACGAACGTTCAAACCACTAGACTATCACTGCTTATTATTTATCCAATTATGTAATAACTTCTCCTTTTCCTATCCCTCAGTTTCTATTCTGTTACAGTTTTTATCCATCTATTGTTATTCATCGTTTAATATGTCCTGACCACGTTTGAGTACTACATTTTTCGTACATCTACTATTTTAGTTTTATGTCTGATATTGATAATTAATTGCGTTTTACATTTGATCAGTCGGGTGGCGCAGTTCTGACAAGTTATCGTTTAGTCCACGTGCTTTCCGATAAATCGAATGTATGTTTGAATGCTGTATCTGATTCATACGTGAATGAGTTTGAATGACACTATATAATTGTGTCTTGGAGTTTGATGTTTACATGTCCAATGTCCATGTCAGGTGTATACTTAGTCTTGATAGTGTCATGAATGATTCATGTTTTGTTTACATTAACTCGGTTTATTTGGTCGTAGACGCGACACGGATCTTTTGCGTGGTATTTTGATGTCTAGTTAATTATACGAATGATATAACTACTGTTAGTGTTATAAAATAAATAAATTTAATATTAATTTAAGTATTATTCGATTAGTAATTGAGTTAAAGGTTACAAATTTTAATGCTAATGTGAATATTCAATGTTAAATAGTAAAACAGGTAAGTTAGGACTGGCAGTCATAACTGTGGAATGACATAGATGACATTACTATTGGAGAATGAAAATAGATAGAAGGGATAGATTGTGGATTATCAATGATTGTATATTTAATAAATAAATTGTCGCACTTTGCAGTCAAGTGTAAATAATACATCGAAACTCTTTCACACTTACATTCCTGAGTCCATGCGTTAGTAGGATAAAACATCTCGAACAATTACGATCTTAGAATAAATAATTGGTCATATAAATATGCCGTTAATTGAGTCAGGAACTAGGACCCTGCAATTAGACATTGTCACAATCATTAACTGAGCTACAGAAAGAACTATTTATATAAAAATACATATATGTATATCGTCAGTATGTGAGCATTAGTATGTAAGCCGGGATAGAGACAAAGTGGCTTAAACATCGGATCTCTGCTCAACGAACTAAGTTCTATATCGGCACGTACCTCTAAATTTACCTATTTTGAAATGATTGATCACTTGGATCAGTTAAGAAGAGCGTACAATGTACATACTGGGAAAGCTCACATAAGAGTTCTTTGTAATGAACTCAAAAATTGGTGATTCGGCTATAGGTCGCATGAAGGACTAAGACCTTAAACTCTCATTCTGATAGAAGAATCTTCTAAGCAGACCCAAACCCAGCAATACAACAGTATGGATTGTAAAGATAATTATGCAAGAAAGCTGCGACGAAATTAACTTAGTTAGCGCGTGCTTCGTAAAAAGTTCACGAGTTTTACATTTGCGTGAAATAATTTCTATACCTGCTCTATAACTTTCTACTTTGAGAACAAACTTTCTCACAATGTACATTAGCTATTAAGTACTGAATGTGATATACTAATTAACGCTGTAATATGAGTGTGTATCATCTTGGTGTACAAAACCATAGTACAATAAAAATAGTAGAATAACGTCATATAAATCGGCCCCCGCCGGTTTGTATGCACGTTTGAGTAGCGGGCGACATGTACGCATACAAACCCAGGTAGACGAGCCGTGTCGGCGAGGTCTCAATAAGGGCTGTGCCACTGTGTCGCGCGAAATACCTAGTGCTGTCATAATACGGAAATTATAGTTTACTAAAAGTGACAACTTTATGCATCACCGTAAGATTAGGCAATAAACTCGCCGAGCGGCCTTATCTAACCTACTATTCTTATAGTACTATGACAAAACGAAACAAGTGGCATAATGTACGCCTACTTTACTAGACTTCGTAGTAGGCCCGACGGATGTTTTGCACTAGCTGTATGTAGGCTTTACACTTCGTCAAGTAGTTGTCGGTGACAAGTTGTCAGTTAATGCGTTTTAATGTCAGGTTAGTTTACACATCTCTCTTAAACACGAAGTAGGTGTTGGTGACAAGTCAATATTGAACACGGTTTAATACAACACGGTTGTCTGTGATAAATTAATACAAGTATTAATGTCGGGCTCTTTTACACTTTTTAAAATAGGTGTTTGTGGCAAGTGCTAAGTTGATAAATTTTAGTTCACCTTCAATTTTTGTTTAATATTAACTTTTTAAAATATAAGGGTTACAAGTGATTATTTAAAACTTTATAGGTGTAGTTGACAAGTGATAATTTAACACGTTTTAATGTCAGACTCTTTTACACTTTGCATAGTAGCTCTGTTAATATACACTTATATACATCGTGTATAATAGAGGTTATCGGTGATAAGTAAACATGTTTTAATGCTACGACAATTTGCACTTACAGGTTTTCAAGTGGTAATGTAATACGATTTAGTGCCGTTGACTGCTACAGGTTCAAAATGTTTGTGCGCATTCAGTTATATGAACGCGTGAAATATAAATTGATTACACTGATAAGATTGATTTCCCTGTTACAATTATTGTCGTAGAGTACACGAATGTGCCAGAGAGTTACTTTACAATAAAAATACATAGTTTTTAAAGCACAGTGTGAAAAAAACCCGCATTTTACGCACGGTCGCGTCCGTTCGCGGGTTTATATCATACAGTGCTATAAAATAATATACGATACTTGTGTCCTACGTGGTCTATCATTGCACTACGTTTAACTACACTCCGTGCAATGACAGACCACTTAGGTCACAAGTATCGTAATGTACTATTATCACACGCACTTTCAGTTATCAATTAATTAAACGCCCGTTCACATGCTGACTTCAATTACCTATATATCTTTTTTGTTTGTTTACTTTCAAGGATCAACAGTTTCACAATATATTTAATAGTAAATAAAAGAATTTAAACAATATACAGATAATTAATTGTGAAATCAACACCGTTGACCAAATACTGCAATCTAATCTAATCACTCGACTACTGTACTTTATCACTTATCACTTGCAGTTGCTATTTGATAGAATGTAATGTAAATTAGGCATAACGCCTCGCGATAGTAGAGATGCTCTTCTGATGTGTCTTCCCACGTATCATATACACGATCACGCTCATATGTAGGCCGTGGACTCACCCACGACACTAAGAACGTAATGATTAATAAAGTTTTTGTTGCTGAATAACTCTTTGGATTCTTTTATCTCGCATCGTTCATAAAGAACACATGAGACAAAACATCCTCTCTATGAGTAAAGCGAAGGAGGGCGTGTGATGAAGGTTAGTGTATCAGAGAGATAGGATGAGATTTATAACGCGTACTTAGACTTATTTCAAACTGAGGTTGCAAGCTAAGACAGTGTTCGTATTTACAACCATAACTTTGACTTAGCTGTAGCTGTTGTATTTGAATGTACAATTTTGATGACTAACAAATCATTACGCTAAAACAGCACAATAATAGTTGTCCATACTGTAAACCAAAGATAAGTCTAAGATAAGTAAGTCTAAGCATCGTTTATAGATTTCACCCATCGTGAAGATGAACTGTGAAATACTAGTATACCAAGTATACTAATAATGTTATACAATGCTAGTATACCGTGGACCAACCAGTATAAATGTAAAGTAACTTAGTAAGTCTAGACACTAATGATAATACACTCTTATGTTTATTCCCCTTTGAAAAATAAATAGTAAAAAAATCGCATGACGTACTTTTCAATTCAGATGAAAATTGTAGGACAACGATCCTTGTGTATTAATATAGAATTCAAGTTAAATATGTGACTCACGCATGCTGGTGAGTCAGTGGACAGGGCGAGTTGATGATATTTTAATTTATTTATCTGTTATGATACTTATTAAATCTATGTATTAAGGTTAATAGTTCAAGAACACGTCACAAGAGTTAGAATTATACGGTGAAGTAGTGATAGGGTAATGTATGAACATTGGTCTCCAGAGCCCTTAGACCAAAATATTAGCTGGTTAGCGTTCACGCTAAACGACATCTTGAATATATGGTAATGACATTCGCTGCGGAAATGTGTGCTATCACGTCAAACACCTTTCCGCACCGAATGTCATTAACATACATTTTAAGATTTCGTGAATCGTGAACGCTGGCTGACGGCTCTGAGCCTTAGCGGTAACCTTTCACACTCACGCTGTTTTAAAAATGTATGGTAATGACAGTTCCTGTGGAAAGATGATGTGTTGTCACGCCAGAAACCTTTCCGTAGGAACTGTCATTACCATACATTTTTAAAATAGCGTGAGCGTGAACAGTTACCTCAATTTTTTTTGTCTAGGGGCTCTGACGGATAGGCGTGCGTTAGAATCTTCCACGAAACACTAATTTTCAAAATGTGCGTATTAGAAGTTAATCGTTACTTCCTTAGGTAATGGATAATGTTGTAAGGAAACCTAAAGAGTGTTAACCTCGAGGGTATGTGAAGTCTGCCAATCCGGAATTGGCCAACTCGATGGACTATGACCTAATCGTATTGTGAGCAAGATTTGTTCAGCATTAGGACAAATATGGTTGGTGATGGTGGTAGTGGTACTGTGACGCACGTAGTGTGGGAATACGAACAGAATATGTAAGTGCCAATACGATCCAATCAATTTTTCACCAAATCCATTTGGTGTTGCAACATTTATACAGTATCGAGTACTTGGTATGAAAATGTAAATAGCATTGAATTCGTTTTAAGCGGAACTTGTTGAGGTTGAGCTGTCATTGCGGCTCAATCAAGTATCATTTTAATGGATATTATTATGGTTTTAACTACATTTTTTTTTTGTCTGTTAGGTACTTTAAATTGGTTTCCTAAAACATTTGACGGTAATTTTTTTCGTAACTTACCTTTTTATTCGTTATTTTCGATGTATTAGTACGATGAATATGTACTTTTTTTAATAGTATACCGTAGATCAATCACAAAAGATCAATTTAGTGTGGACTAACTTACCCAGTCTGACACTAATGATAGTAAAATAAAGGCTACATTACTTTGGTACATTGACCGTAAAAACGAGGACGTTCCAAAAACCCTTGGCTTCATTCCCCGCCCTGTCATGAGGCATAACATTGTTCTATTTAAATATATTGCTATAGGGTTTGTACACTGCTCCAGTTTTACTAGATGTTATTCTGTTTTTCCTTGAAGTTAATATCTTTCTCATGGTGTGACGGCTTGCCTTGATTTGATCGAAATGTAAAGATAATTTAATTTAATCTTGTTTGGTGATTGGTTGGGTTGGCTTTAAACTTCTTGAGCAGCTTCCATGGACCTATACAAATTAAACGGTTGTCGTTGTTTGGGGAATACGTTGTCATCGGTCGCATTTCTGTTATCGTTAGGGAGCTGTCGTTGAGCCATGTCCAAAGCCTTACCGTGGTATAACTTCAGAGAAATGACAATTAACTCCTGCATTAATCCGCATTGGAGCAAATTGGTTATGTACCCTTTGTTTCCTCAATCACAACGATACACTCTTGACGGACAAGGACTTGTCAAATTTTCTCTTAGTCTTCATTCGTTAAGGTCAGCGGTTTAATGGTGTACGAATTGCAAACGATCTCCATCATGTATCAGAGTAATGGTTGGAGTTCCGTGAGTTCTGTCCTATCCTGTTTTTTTACTTCAATAGCTGAGACACAAGGAGACGGGTAACCTGATAAGAAGTTCTCCGACACTGCAACCGAAGCACATATTTCACGGTTGATTCCTTCCTGAAAAAAAAAACGACTATTTAATAAATAAGTAGGGATTAAACTGCCTCGTTTCATAAAGGAGATACTTAACCTCGCAGCCAAATAAAGCAGAGCTCGGCAACCTCCACCAGAATGTATCTTATTACCCATTTGTTATGCAGACTTCATTATCCATTAGTCAGCGGGATACACCATAAGCTGGGAAGGTTAGCCTGTTGTATTTCAATAATAAACATTGTTGCACTACAAGTTGCATCACCAATTTAGAACAAAGAAGGTGAATTTATAGTTAAGGATAAACTATTTCTGATCCACTAAGGCAGGCGTTACCACGTAACCACGATGAGTATGTTCGGAGTCACTGACATGGTTATGGGTATTATTATTAGAAGTAATCTAAACGAGCTGAAGTAACTATTACGTCGCGTAGGTCACTACGGGCCGTATGAAAGGGACGGCACAATGAACGGAAATCATCAATCAGCGGTTCTCACCCACGGCTGGGGAGTCCAATAGTAATAAGCAACAACTCAACATACAAAGGCCCCCCTCGAGTATTCTCAGCGTTAAGTACCGATTCCCATTATACAGTGAGCAGAGATTTTTTCTCATATTCGACTCGTTTAAAGTAAACATTGGCCTGAAGTGCACGTTATCCTTTGCGGTGTTAGCTGATGGTTATTTGAGATTAAAAAGGTTTTCCGTGACGCTTAGACACGGACGTGTAATTTTAAATGTACCTGGGGATTGCTATTTTTACATTTTTATTCAGTTACGGGTACATCGGAATTTAGTCTCGATGTAGACGTCAACTTTTTTGTATAACCCAGTGTTCGATAAAATTTGCCAAAATTATACAATACATAAATGTACTAATATGTGTGTATGTTTTAAAGAATATGTGTGTCTTTTGTTTAAATAGGCGGATGTTCCGCTTCTTCTTGGCCGTCTTCTTGGTGCGTCACTAATGCCTTTGGTATTGCGGACGTCCAGGGCAAGGGTGAGCGCTTATCATCATGGCCAGTGTGCCTGTTTTTCTGGTTTAATATATATAAAAAAATAGTTTGAATGTTAACTGTTATGTATTTCTTAAGTCTCATTTTGCTTTTTTTATGTACGCTTCTCTCACTTTTCTCTACTTCAACTATATAAGGCTGGTAGAGTATGCCAATGTTCATAACGTTCGCCTTTGTAGCCCTTAGGGATGATGAAAAATACACAGTAAAAAATATGGAATACAAGAACTGTACTACTCGTAACATTTAAAACGTATTATGCTCGTAGTGACGTAAGTTCAGAACTTATTCGTAGATACAAATACTCATTAGACGGTACTATAATAATTATGAGATGATGAAAATTTTAAGTGTGCATTGTACTGCAAAGTTTTCCGAAGCGTATCACATTTAATTAATGAAATCAACATGGTTGTTAGCGAGCAGACGTGGAATAAAAGGCAACAATTTCGCAGAGACGAAATTAATTCACTGGATTCATAAGCAAAAACACCTGCTCCGAAGTAACACATAATTTAAAGTTTGTATCGTTAAAAACATTTTCAAGAGGCCACGTGTCGTAACAGCTGGTCACGATTTGGTTTGCAGCAAAAAAGGAGCAACCAGAACTGCAGTTTTTATGTTCGTTCAAAACGGCAGGTGTTGCTCGGAAAGGGATGTGGTTTCGGTTCAGAAGTATATTATTTACAATGTTTTTGAGATATAGTTAGCGTGATAAAATATATTTATCGAAGTTGGTTTAACCAGCTTTTGAAGACTTATTTTTATTTGTTAACTTACGCCATGGTTTTGGCAAATATTTACTATAAGTAGGCTTTAGAAGAAGCAGGAAACATAGATTCATTCATTCATGCACAATTTTAACTGCCTCATTGTTGAGCTTCGGTCTTCTAAATAAGAGATGAATGCTATAGTTTTTCTGCTCTCACACTTTTGAAAATTTTATGGAGAATTCTATAGGAACTGGTTTCGTTACTTCACTGCCGTTGTTTACGTTACTGCCTTCGACGAAGAAAGTAACTGTAGAATAATAAATTTTTTGGTACGACAGGATTTGAATTCAGACCCTAGGGAGACCACGAAGATTCACGAACCACTACACTATCACTGCTGTTAATAAAAAATATGTTTCAAACATAGCGATTTTTATTAACACTTGTGAATGTCCCTGTCCTAGTTAATATAGTTTAATTAGAAGCTTACGTAAGACGTTAATTAATTACTTCTATATTCTTTGTAATCAGTAACAGTTTAGTGGTTTCAATGCCGTATTCTCGCTCAGTGGTCGTAGGATACGATGCATGTACCTATGATAGTAACCGTATTTGAAAATTAGCACGAGTGAAGTACTCAATATCATGACTGAATCGGCGTTTCTGAAAAATCAAAGAAGATAGACAAGACGAATAAAAATATGAGTCGAGTTTGCCAACTTACTCATAACCAACATAGTGTGGTCTTAATGTACGATATTATAACTGTTGGCTCAAGTTTACTTATGGAATGGTTATGTCTAAGATTATTATTGACCAGTATTTTTTTATTTGTAGCCATTCGTTAAGACAGCTGGCGGATCGTAAGATAAGATTGAGATATTTATCTTGGAAAAAAAAAAATTTTTTTTCACCTAAATTGGCAACGAAATAAATGTTTATACATACTTACTTATATATTTTTTTGATGCTAAAAATAAAATAAAAATTGACCATAAATCTGCATTCGTTTAGGTGAAAAAGGATCACGCTTTAACTATGGCCCTGAAGACCATGGTCGCTGGTTTTCCTAATCTCCCATAAGTCGTGCAGTTCTTACGAGTAGTATTAACAAATTATTATTGATAAAATATAACATTAAGTAATAATATTAGAATGGTCATGAATATAGAGTGATGACCATCCTCACATTTCGTTCTACACATTTAAAATCAACTGTGAAACATTTTAGGATTACGGTTGCAATGTTAAAAGGAGTCGATTTACAGATATGATATACAAGGGTAGATAAGATATAAGATAAGATACAACGTTTAACACCGTTCTTGGCCGCGAAAGCGCTTACCGTCAGTCATTGAGGAACCAGTTCCTTGTTACGGATATCCATGGGGTCGCGGTGACCAGTTACTAATACATTCCTTCTGCTCGGTCCCGGTGTATGGCATTTATATAAAAAGTGAGGGACTTATTCTGATTCTATCTCTTCGATTCCTTGATTTATTTGGAGATATATATTAGCTGCAATGATAACCTTTTTCTCGTTATTCCCATTACATTAAAAGGGAAACAATATAGAAACGCTTTCTATTTCATTCTCTCACAGCCTTAACCATATATGTATGTATATTTCTATCTCTTTTTCGTTTCTTATAACCCAATTTACACCTTCCAAAAAGAAGCTTGTACTTAAAAAAACATTGTCAGCTATAGTGCAACCAATGTTAACAGATGAAATGTTAGTTAAGTTACCGAATAGTGTTCAAATGATGTACAAATTGTAATAGCACCGACCTCGGTTAGCTTCGGAAGTGCCAATTCACTGGCTTAGCTCACGTTAGACCGTCGAGGTCGTTTTTGGGCGCTTCGGCAAATGTATTCACTTATTCTGCCAATGTTTATGTTTACATTATTGCATCGAATTGGAGAGTTGAAATAAAGATAACGAATAAAATTAATAAGAAACATGTTGCCAGTTTGTTGCAAGGTTATATTTATAATACGCTTTTATTTGGTTCATTTGAAACAATGTAAGTGAATCTTACAGTTCAAATGTTAACCAATTCCTGAGGCCTATTAGCCAGAACATTTTATATCGTGTCAAGACCCAACGACGATACAATATGCGTGTTTTTAAACTACTTCATTTTATTTAAATAAAACACTTCCTTGGTACAATAGACCTATGTTTAGATACTATACCTACACTTACTAAATACTCATTTGTTGCTATAGGTACAAAATAGCAGTAATACATTATTTACTAACCTTTTAACAGACTTTCCATATCCTTTTATCTCTTACCCCGCGGGAACAGATCCATTTGCCGCGTTATAAAATATCCAAGATATTGACATTACTGATAAGTTACAAATATCGCAAGATTTAACATAATCTGTGTTCCAGACTATCGGTAGACAAGAAAATTTTGAAAAATATATCGGTAACAAAGCCTCCGTAACAATAAAGTTCTCAAAAATCTTTATGTATAGATCGGCTTCGCTACACTTTTGGTATAGGTTTGATAAAAAAATATGTCCTTGCGGGCTTGCCCACGTTGTATTACCCAAACAGGCCGGACTCCGAGATTATTTACAGCAAACATTCGTAATTAAAATCGTAGTTGAAGCAAGTTCCGTCAAGCAATAACTTATAATGTTTAAAAAATATGTAATTTTTGGTATAATTTGTATGTTATTCTTTATTTAGAACTAGCTAACCTTGCAAACGTTTTGTCATATATAAGAGTTAGTGTTAGTGTTAGTTAGTTTTTTTAGAATATCAGAAAAAAATAATTTTTTTTTTTTTTTTCACTTAGATGTATGAAAAATAAATTACAACCAATTCTCAGATCTACCGAATATACTTACATATAAAATTAATTATCTATATAAAAATTGGTCAAGCCTTTTCGTAGAACTACGGCAAGGAAAACTGTGACACGAGATTTTTTTATATAATATAGAGACTTATACAATGTATTACTGTCGGTTACGGCAAGTGCCGGGAAATACGAAGATTGCAGTGCACTTACTAGCTCGCATCGCCGCTTTCGTCGGAACTGCCTCTAATGGCGACTTCATTATTGCCAATCATTTCGAGCGGCATCGCTTTTACCATTTCACCGAGTGTGACTTTGATCTCAAGTATTATTACGATACGGATATTGCTCCCATCATTTTGTTGTACTACGTTACAGAGAAAAGGTCTTGTCGATTGAAAACCAATGCGTTAAGCATAATTGGCAATATAAAACTGTTTTTTTATGTCGATAGTTGATAAAACCCACAGGCAGTTCGAAAACCCTACTGCCTTAAATTTGTACCTTCGACATAAAACTGATTAATGAATTGTAGTTGGAAAGAAGTTAAACTATAAAACCAAATGTTTATGTCGTGGTAGGATTTTTTATCTGTTTGGCTTACTTAAGCGTCTAATCCTCTTACTCTACTAGATATCAAAAGAGAGAGAAAAAGAATAGAGAGAGGAATAGAATGGAAGAATAGAGAACTACCAACTACCAAAACTAGACATTAAATTAGTTTCATAGTACGTAGTAAACAGTTTTAATTACAATAAAAGTTTAATTTTACTTAAAATCGCTGAGTGAGATGAGAACTAATTGTAATAGTTATGCACTGTTATGAGTTGAGAGTTATTTGAAATTTAGTTCAAGTTCGAGAATTTTAAGATGAAATCATTGTAACAGAGGCACGCCATGTATTACGTTGTCTGACGTAACGATACCATCGTAAAAAGCAAAACAGCCAATGTACGCCATTTCTATTATTGTCCGGGTAGAGAGCAGCGATTTCAGTCCGAATAATAATGTTGAGGCCGCCAAGCCCCGCTTAGCGCGCAATCCATTTTCATGCGACATTGAGGCCTCAACGGGCCGGCGAAACAAAAGTGTCGTGCATAGACAAATTGGTTGGGTTTTTCATCCATTGTAATTTAACGAGCTAAGACTTAACTAGCGGGGACTACCAACAGACGAGACAAATTATCAGCTAATTAGTCTGTTAAGCGCGACAGGTAGTTTAGAAATCGATTTTTTAAAGCTATTTATTATTTCCAACGATTATTCCTCTGTGTCGAAATTGGTTTAGATGATGAAAGTCGTTCTAGAATGTTCTTGCGCTGTATGTAATGTTGCATTACATAAAGTCTCATTTCGCACTCAAGATAGGTACAGAAGCGTTTGTGTTGTTTGACGTGTTTCTGAACTGATTTGAGAGTCCGTCTAAAGAATACTGATTGGGTTACTGCTTACATGTATTTTGATAGTGCATAATAATGTTGATGTAAGCTGAATGTTACATAAAATCTATACTTTAATATTATAATTGCGAAAGTAACTCTGTCTGTCTGTCTGTGACGTGATCACGGCCAAACCGCGGAACTGATTGTGATGAAATTTCTTACGGAGATACTTGAAGGCCTTGAAAATACGCTACTTTTTTCCTCATCTTTTGAGTTTCTCCAGGAGTTTCGAGTTTTAAGGGATTCATAAAAACAATGTTCTACAAAATGTTGTCCTGGTCCACTCACTGCTTTTATGGGCAGGACAAAGTCTGCCGGGTCTACTTGTTTGTCTATAAATAATATTATACGGTGCCACCGAAGCGGCAGGCCACCGAAAAAGCCGTGTCACCCCTCGTCATTCATGATTATTGTGCCCTGGGGCGTGACGGCTGCTTTTTACATTCCATTGTATGCAGAGGAAGTAATCTAATTGGTCATTATTGCAGTGTTAGGAAACGCACGTTTTTAATGCATAGGAAACGTCATTGTTTGGGGGAGAAAAGTGACGCCTCGAGTTGTCGTTAGCGATGCCTTGTTTTATTGTTTTCTTTATTTTTATTCTTCTACGTTTCACATTAATTGTTTTATAGTATTAGATGTGTCATTGTTTAAATAATACACCGTCGCCGCTGCTAGTGGTATTTCTATGGTATCCAGACAGACGTAGATCACTCATTGGCTCATAGCAAACGTGGGATTATCTGTTAACCTTAGTTTTATTTAGGTAGCACAATAGAGAAGATAAGATAACAATGTAGTGGGTAACAGTAAACTGGGCTAATTTTGTTTGACCTCTGACGGTATCTAATTCGGCCTGTTCGTTTACAGACGTTACGTCGAACGGACAATGGATATTTTGTCATAATTTGAAGTCATCTACCAGGTGTTATGTTGGGCTTAATATTTCTGAATAATGTAACAGTAGATTTGCAAAAATTTCGCAAATAAATCTATAAATAAAGCTGAAACCTATTTTTTTCAGGTGGGTAAAATACTCTTTCAGTGAAATCCATGAATTATGTAAACAAAATAATTTCTTACGATTACACTATCTACCAACATTTGAATATCAGCGCTGATACTGATCATCATAATCAATCGTGATCTCATAATTTCGACATTAAATTACTTTTTGAAGCTTGCCAGATTCTACTGCCACTTTGGTGGTAGGTAATTCATAATTATGTTCATGTTTATATATGGGATCGAGGCAGGTTTGCAAGGCATCTTGCACGTAAATATATTGCGTTAAAGTAAACGAATATGAATTGCATATGAATTTACAATAGATTGTCGCAAAATAATGAAACATTGAACTTTAATTCGTTTTTGATATTGACTCAAACATCGAATAAATGAGATATATTTCTATTCTTTGCGTTATCAAAGTCTCATATTATCGACACAATACGTTAGACTGAATAGCAACAATAATTACGGTTATCGTTACACGTGCTTGCTCTCAGTGCGAGCGTTTCGAAATTTTTCATTTTATAATACCATTGTTTCTCTGCTCTGCACATCGTGTCACAAGTGTTGCCAGTTGTGCCATTGTCATCATTCAAGGAAACACTGGGGCTCGTTGGACCGAAACGTCATTTCATTTCGTTTTGTTTTTAGGCCCGTTTCGGTGACTGGCAAGACTGCAACATCAGTTTTCATCTGCATTTTATTGTCGAGATATCGATTCGGCAGATGGTCGGCAACTGTAGGGTCCCGCCGCCAATCGGTTCAGAGACTTTTAACAGCTGCGCACACAATGTGAGCGAATGCTCGGTTAGCGTCGGTTGCGTTTTATTCGAGTCATCTCGCATCTGCGTCATGATAACGATCTTACGGGATCTCGTATTGATGTGCACATATCCTCTTCATATGGATGATTTGATACAGGGTAATGTTTATTTACCACTATATTATTACTGCTGGTTAAATTACCATACCGATTTGTGGCGTGAAGCTGGTTTTTTGGATGCGTTTATTCTGTTTGAAGTATACGGTAGAAGATCAAAGGTTCTAGGTGTCTGTGGGCGGTAATGCCGTAGATTGGTAAAAGGCTGAGTATATGCGCTTTTCATAAGAATTAATATATCTCAAACCGGAATACCACCTTGGAATTATGAAGTAATAACATTGTTATTTAGTTTTTAATTTTCGCAATATAGACGTGTAGGTTGATCTTGTTACTACACCTGTGTGCTTTGCAAAAGTAAAAGTCAGTTTACGTTCATATGATATTAATAATAATAATATAAACGTAAATGTTACATATAATAAACGTTAATATGAAGGTGAACTTGAACACCCACAATTGAATGAATTGTGAAGGTCGCTCGCGCGGCTAATTCATGCTGCAACAACATTAAGATTTATGGCCCAAATTATTTTATTGCTTGGTTTAATTAGAACTGTAACAATACTCTCGAAAATACTACTATTTATATTAATCACGACGTTAAAAATCAATGTCGTTTGGGAAATAAAGTGTAGCATAATGTAGAACACCAATATTTGCTGTAAGGCTAAATAAAATATTGTTTTCGCTAAAAACCAGCGACTAGCTAGATTATGCAAATGGGAAGCCGTAGACTCGTATCTAAAGCGCTCTATTCTTCAAGGAACGATAAAATATGTGATGATGCCACAATTTTTATAGGCCAAAGCTTAAGGAGTCTTCTGCGTTGAAATGCTTTTTTAAGTGATCGTTTGGCGAGATGTAGCCTGTCGCACTTACTCAGTATTTCTTCGGGTCCGTACTTAAAACCCTATAAACAGAACCCCAAAAAGATTCGTTCGGTTTACCAAAAGTTATGGCGTCATATATAACTTATGGAAATGTGTGCAGTCGGTAGTTCATTTGATCAATAAATGATGCTAGAAAATATAGATTTTATTCTGTAAGAGCTTGGGAGACAAATGACGAAAATGATCGTGGAATGTTTTCCATGCTTTTTTTCCAGTTCGGCTTACCTAAACTTCTTTCTTAACTTAACCATGAAATCTCTTCTATGTCTCGATTGCGGTGATGGAGGAATAACTATTGTATGGGGTTACTTCGCTTCTGCAGCTGTCTTATTCGGCAGTAACACATTGTAGGTCTTTGGTGAGATACTCACGGATGGTGGTGAACACATACCATCTGGAGTTGGTGGCGTTTGACTGCAATTGATTGAAAAGATACTACAGTTACTTTCTTTAATCCGGCTCTTCCCACAATTGAGTTGATTGATAGAAAACGCCAGAAGGCATTAAGTCCCCCCTTTGTAATCTTCTTTTAGAACTTACTAATAAAGTAAAAAAAAACATAGTAGTATTAAAAAACATAAACTTAAAAAACACCGGTTACGGCGTATACTTGCTGAATTGTTGATCATAATCAAATAGGCACTTACGTTGCGATGTTAGTTAAAGATATATGACTAACATTCTAAATCCACCCAACTAACGAAATGCGAAACTATCCAGAAGCTGCAACAGTATTAAGAGTTGTTGCACCCGCACAACTGCGATGGCCATTAAAAATAAAAGTGGGCAGTGTTTCACTGACGCGCTTCGTGGTGTTGCCACACGTTATAACAAGGGATAAAAGTAGTTAGTTAATTGCACAATTACTTGAACTACTTTTTTCGTTTAAAACTCGACGGGTCACGACGGGTACAACGGTTAGCTTTCCGGTACATTAGGTTTTAGGACCGCATATAAGGATAATTCCGTAATTCGTTGGCGGGAAGTGAACAGCTAAAATTGGTAAAAATATTTGATTTTCTTATGAGCTTCATCCATAATACATTATAAACAAAATCTTATATATGGATATAGGCTCAACTATATCCAATAAATTTATTAATTATACACAGAACACAAAGAGGTGAAATTCAAGAAAGTAATTATAAGGCGTTTTGGCTTACTTTTTGAATGAAAGAAGAAAAGATGAACTTCTAATTGATAAACGGAGCGATTTCCAAAGACGTACAGCGTAAACAGGAACATACTTGAAACAAAAGTATAGAATGAGAACGAGTACTTGACAATAAATTACAAACTAATGAAGTATGTAAAAATAAGTGTTAGGGGTTAAAAACAAGTGTCAAGAAACAGGGTCGATCACTTACTTGGATTGTTTTGTTTACGTCTTTGTCGTCACGGACATGTGACCGCGGACACGAATGGGAGATGATGACCGATTATCATCAGGTAGAGCTCGTGTGTCGGCTATTGTCAGAAGTAATAAATGATGCGGGGAACACGTGTAGTGAAATCGCAAATGTTTCCTGATATCAGTAACCTCCATCATTCCGACGTAATACGATCAGACAACAGATGTACAGACACCAGAGACAGACAACAGATGTACTAATCACAGCTGTACATGTAAAGTTGTTAAATAGTATGAGGAATCAATCGGGAGTTGGCAAAAAAAGTGTGATAATATTAACCGGTAAACTCCTTAGTTCTTGGCAGCAATCTGACTCTCCGAGTCTATGATGGTATAAATTATCCTCCTCTATTGTGTATTCTCATGCTAATACAAGCTTGCGTTCTCAATACAATTGTAATCAAGACACACTCATATCACTGTTAGCTTCATAGCAACACGTCATATACGACCAAGATCAAAGTTTAAACGTTGAAACAATATCGAATGTGTCATGAAGCTTCTACAATGTCTACAGTCGCTACGTTAGTGAGAACTTAGTCTTGCGACTACAATATATTTTCTTTAAGTTCATGTTTCATCGATGTCTGTAATCTGGTAATCACGTGCCAAGTCAACAGTCACCATTAATCCGTGTTTGCTGGTCGTTGGCACACAAATTCACGTGCCTCGTCATACACCTCGCCTGACTCACTTCTTTATATATTCGACTCAATATTTATCGTATTTCCCACAATATAATTTAAACCTTTGTGCCGTTCGGAAGATGTATTTCTACAATACTGTATGTCGTGACCATCAGTATAGTTTGAAGACTTAAACGACTTGTCAACTTTATTTGAAACTAGCTGACCCCGCCAACGTTGTTGCCCCATTTTTCACATTTTCCATTATTTCTTCTCTCCTAATAGTTGCAGCGTGATGTTATATAGCCTATAGTCTTCCTCGATTAACGGACTATCTTACACCGAAAGAATT
>DWPQ01000391.1:0-17188 GCA_018251795.1 Perichares adela
CACTACGAGTGTGGGGCATGCGAGAGAGCGACGGCGGCTTAAGGATACTTAACGATACGATTGTGAGGATTTACCTAATGTAACTCATACCGAAATTATATTTATGGGGCACAAGATACATCCCCCTAACTTAGTTTTGGGAAAAGTAGTCTTTTATGTTTATTAACAGCACCCACTTATCACTATTGAATTTAGATGGACCAAAAAATGAAATTTGGTTGATCCTAAATGTCGCATCGTAACATACATATTAAACAAAGTTACGTCTGTTATTGTAAGACCCTATTTGTACTATAATTTTACGATTTTAATGTAACATACGGAAATTCAAGTCCAGGCATATTAACATATGCCTGGACTTAATCTTATGCCTACACCTACCTATAAACATAGGTGACTGTATCAGAGTCTTTTTTCTATATCCTAAGTTTCCCCTAATTTCCGTTGATTTGATTATTATTTATGATTCTTCAAATGTTTTCTATTCTATATTCTTATTTCACGAGTGCGATCTACGGTAAAAGAACGTGCTGCGATTTGCTACATGAATACGTTCTATATCGTAACCCATAGTTCTTGCGCCAGGTCTACTTAAGCATCGTATCAGACAAACAGAAGAATTTTAAAGTACATTGAATTGTGATTGAAACTAACACTTATAATGTGTTAAATAATATTTTATCTGCAACCGAATTCTACTACGTAGAAAGGATCACTACGAACCCTGACTTCGTCGTCGACAGTACTAATTCTATCAGGCCTACATTTAAATCGATTTGAATTGGAGACGTGACAGACACATCTATATCTAACTTTCATATTAGTAGAATGACTTAGTGACTCGTGACTTGAAGCAATTGCTCGCTCTAAATTTAACACGACTCATTAGGATACTGGAAACAGATAATTTTAACGACTCTGGTGTAATTTTTCATTTCAAGTTATAATTCTTAGAAATGAGTACTAGAGATTACATAAATATTTAAGATCGATTGAGACCACTAAAACATTTAAAGTTTTTCATCTATCAACCTATGTCTGGTTAGTTTCAGAAAAAGTCAAAAAGCTAATCTTCTGCTTACTTCTTGACGGGAACGCGTCGATGCCTTCAGTGCGGGTGTCCATGGGCGATTGGTGACCGCTTACCATCAGGCGGTATGTCTGCTAGTTCGTTGACTATTAAAAGAACATATTGATCATAAGTATTTCTATTGTATCAGATCCTTATTTGAACTCAGCGGTCAAATTGTAATTCATTGAAATTGATGTTGGAATTTTCAGACTGAACGGTTTATGGACGGTAAAGCTTGCCAAGTTGGTTTCATAATGCATAATGTCAAATGAAAAAAAGTTGGTATGGACATTGCAAACATACTTAGTACTATTGTCTAAATTGTAATTGTAAATGTCTAAATTTCGTAATAATATTCATAGTCTAGATACAGTTTTATAGTACTGTAGTTAAAGAGTTTTTTTCACCTCAATGACAAAGCACCTTTTGAAACTGTAATAGAAGTAAAATATGACTGCATAAGTATCCAAAAATATGCCAATAATTAAATGATTTTGTTAATTTTGTCAATCCGCTTGTAACTTAAACGTGTAATGTAGGACACGGCACAGTGAGCTAGCGGACAAGCAGTACACGTCTTTAGTTTTAATTTTTCACGTACTTACTGACCAGTCGGCCGTGTGCTATGTGCTAATGACGGCTAAGTGTTCTAAGTGAAATGTCACCGCGATGTGATGCGAATGTCGAAAGTGTGACGCGCTGTTGGAGCGGTGGGTATAGACAACACCGGCAAGGATTTACGCATTATTAGAAAGATAGGTTTAAGAAATTATTTAACAACCCATAGATTTACCACTGCTGGGATCGGGTCTTCTCTAACACTGAGAGGTTTAAGGCCTTATATCACGCTGGCGAATTGCGCTATTGGGACTGTACAGACGATACCGGCAAGGGTGTACAAATGATGAGTTAGATAAGTTTAGGAAATTACGTACATAACATATCATGTAGTGTTCTGCTGGGCTTGGGTCTCCTTTCATTTTGACAGGGTTTAAGGTCCATCACGCTGGTTAAGTGCTGGTTGGTTTCGTACACCTTCGAGAACGTCAAAGGGAACTGTCAGATATGCAGGTCTCCTCACGATGTTTTCCTTCACCGAAACAAGTGATCATTTCTAATAAACACCTAACTTTGAAAATTATTGATGCATGCAGGATTTGATCGCACTACCTCCCGTTAGGGAAACGAACGTTGAAATCACTGTCAAGGCTGTCACTGCTTGGTTTTGGAAATTAAATTTTATTCGATGACGGTTTAAAAACTTCGAAAGTCAAATTATGCTTTCGATTCGATACATTTCTTTCATGTCTCTGGAAAATGAAGTGCCAAGAAACTGCCAAGGCGAATATGTTCGCCCTCGTAATTACAAAATAACTGTCGTGTCCATGAATTGATGAAGTTTTTAATAACCTTTCATCATAAAAACGCTTTTAACACGATCTTTCAGTTTAAAATCGTTCGTCGGTCGGAGTACGATCCTGTTTACGTGACAGATGATGTTTTTTTCTTAGAGTTCACGATAAACGACATCTTAAAAATGTATTGTAATCATATTCGCTGCGGAAATGGTGTTTGACGTAACAGCACAACACTTTTCCGCATCGAATGTCATTTCTATACGCTTTAAGATGTCGTGAAGCGTGAACGTTAACCGCTAAGCTTTTTTTCTAAGACAGGGGTCGGCAAAGTGCGGCTCTAACACAAATATTCACGGAAGACGTGTACTTATTTAATGTAATAAAACAGATAAACTTCCAATTTTTTTTTATTGTTGTAATTTTTATATTTGCCGTTTTGGCCAATATGTTTTCCGACCACTGGTCTAGTTGATCAGATATTTTTTTTGTGACGTGTAATTTGTGTATGTCCTTGATGCTCGCTACATAGCGGATCCTAGATAAAACATCCAAGTCCTCATCTAATTGTAATTTGTAAGTGATCGGCAAAGTTGGTCAGTATGGCAGCGTGGCGGCGCTTGCGCAGGCGAACTGGCTGATCTGTTAGGCAACTAGTAAACATCTTGTCTATTGAGAGCTTTAGTTTGAACACACACGACGAGTATTTGTAGAAATCGCATTTATATAATCTAGTTTGGTATTCCTTTGGACAGATTGTTGGGTCATCGAATTTCAGGTTAGGCAAACTTGTGATTGCAGATTCGCGTTTGTCCAGAATTCCAGATTCTAATGAATTGTTAGTTTTAGTGTAAGAAGAGTTTTGTTAGCTAAAATGGATTTAATGCACAATGTTATTGAAAGTATCTAAAGTTTACCAATTTGTACTTGGCGAACATATTGAAACTTGGCTTCAAAAACTATGTTAATCTGAGTGGCACAGGTTTCGGATGGAATAACAAAAGAGGTAGAGACAGAGAAGAGCAAGAATGTAATATAGAGGAAGAGGAATAGGATAGGTGATATGAACAGTGTTGTAAATAGTTGTAAAACAAGTTGTCCTTCTGGTGTTGATATTCGTCTATAGTTTTAACATGTGCGGTTGTCGCAGTTGATGCGAAATATTTGTTTTGGTGAGCCGTTGGTTGCGCCGGCGCCGTTAACCTTGCGGACCCATATGGTTTATACACAAATTAGGTAATATGCCAATTGGCGATCTGGGTCAAATTGTGTGCCGCACTGGATTAAAACACAAGCGACAGCGGGTGCGGTAGCGATAAGCACTAAATCCTAAGTATCTCCATTTTGTAATTCTCTTACTTTTGTATGTAAAAATTACCTAATGTATATTTTTGTTTTGCGCAACTGTTACTATTTTTCCCATTTGTTTGTATATCGCCAGTCTTCTGTATGTACCGCTACGTATCTGAAATGGTCTAGAAGCAAAGAAAGATAATTTAATATTCAAATATCCTATTATACAAGATTTATGTGTCATAACTGAGAATTTGACTGAATTTGCTCAGAATGAAACATGGTGGTAGTTATCAACGACCTCCAACAAAAGGCACATAAGCCCTGACCTGTGGTATCTGATTTTTATTATAGGACATATAGATAATAATTGTTTTTTTTCTTCGTTGTATACTGCAATATTTGCGAATTAATTGAAGTTTAAATCGTCGGTGGTGCTTATCCCATAACATGATGTTCAGTGGTAACATACTTTGTAATATTGCTGGTTTTGATTTAATCTTCTGCAGACTTTGATGTCATCCTTTTAAAAAAAAGTGTATTATCATTTTTAATAACCCCATTGTAAAATTTTACGACTGATGACATTATCGCTGACATAGTAAGATGTTTAGCATATCGACGTTACAAGATTGTATGCAATGAATCTCTCGTTAAATATGTGTTAGTGTCGACAAACACTTGTTCTTCGGTTCGAACTTGGCTTGATTATATTATATATTGATCGAATTAACTAATCAATTGCAAATAGACATCACAAATTGGGCAGCATGTGCGCTGGTTCTAGCATCCGTCTCTGTCTGTCGTCATTACACGGACAGAGACAGCACACCGGCCAGTTGGTACTAAGCCATGGTTAATCACGCTTTAATTCTACTCATGATGAGTCAGGGTTCGCCATGTTCAATTAGGATATGACTAGATTTCCGCGCTTAATATATAAACGGGTGTTTGAGTATCTTTTGTTGTGGACTGAAAATAACATTCGCTTGGCAACGGAAATACATATCCGATTTCCTGTGATGTGTTAAAGGTTTTTGTTTCTGATGGACATTTGCTGTTGGCCCTAGCAGCTTTTGCAGCTTCACCAGAATGTCAAAGGTGCGTTAGTCCCAAACGCTCTTCATTTCATTGGATTGAACGGCGGATAATATTAAGTCAACCTTGGTTAATTTGTCTTTTCTATACATAGTATAAAATTAAGTAGCTTCTGTTGTCTGTGCACTCGTATGTTTTAAAGAATTCAACGGTTTTTAATGCAGTTTTCAGCATTAGATCGAGTGATTCATGAGTTAGGTTTTTTTCATACGGTCGTTGTGTCATGGACGAGAAGAAACAGCGAAAGAAACACATCTTTTAATAACAATAATAATATGTATTATGGATTAATGTCATGTTTCATAACCTTAGCGGAACTAGCATTATTGTTTACCATAGTAATCTTTGTCTATGAGTTGTGGTTTTACCCATTTCTCTTTTCCACAGTCAGATCAAATATATTTTTTTTTATATTATTATAAAACTGCTCCAATCACTCACAAAACATAGCTGTACATTACACATGAAAATTATTAAGTAAGGTTTATTCAAAATTAGTTTTGTATGCGATGTATAATTGTAAGTAGATCATTAGTAATTAATCATCCCAGACAATGATCATTGTAGAAATGTCACTTACCCTGGCTGGGGTTTAATTTCCGGTCACTTACCTGGTAGTTGTTAACCTCGACTAATTAATGTTTTAAAATTATTTATTATCTTTCAGTGCTATTGTTTGAGCGTTTCAAATAACGAAGCTTGGATCCGTAATTGATAAGCTTATAATATGCTATGTGAAAATAACTCATGTTTTTTATTTTATAGTGAATGATACTAATTTTTAATTTCTTAACAATATTTAAGATGTAACGTAAGACGTATGGGGGGTTAACTTGTCTGTACAATGTATTGGTACGTTGAATTGTTTATTAATTATTAAAAAGATCTTTTTTCAAACCCCTCAGACAGTACAACTGAAAATTTCACATTAGAAGACATTTCAGTTCCTTGTTATGGACATTACTTGATCGTACGTTTAATGTACATCGAGTGCAACCTATAAAAGGTCTCAATTTTTAAATTATAGTACTGACGATCTTATAACTACAATAGTGTCGTACGGACAGACGGACTGAAAGTCGTGTTATCTATACATACATCTATAGAATTGTACATTGTACATTGGAGTGTTTGTTTGTAATATTTAAATAACCACTTTTTACTAAATGCATAATTGTATTATTGAAGGATTCGTGAGACATTGTATTCATTATGATATGGACATACGGTTTGTACTCACGGGAGATTGTCGGTTATGCCGACTAGTTTCGGTCCATCCAGAGGACCTTTATCAAGGCGAGCGGTCACCTCTGCGTGCGGTCCTCAAACGGTCCTCTGAACGGACCGACACTAGTCGGCATAACCGACAATCTCGCGTGAGTACAAACCATGTCATAATAAATGCATAATTATATGAAAAAAAATATTTTTATTTTTGTGTGCTTGTCTGTCTATTTGTTCCGGCTAGTCTCTGGAACGGCTGGACCGATTTTGACGGGACTTTCACTAGCAGATAGACAGCTAGTGTGATATAAACACAACATTGCATAAACCGGTCAAGTGATACTTACCTAAATGAACTGTTGAAAATGTTACTCCACCCTAAAACTACACCAACTTTCTTTCGCAGCGTTAAAACAAGAGCGAGCGTCCCCAATGAGGGGCATGGGACCCCACCCGGCGCTGCGTGAGCGTGGCCGCGCGATACCTCCTGGACCACCGGGTCCTCCGCCAGTCCCGGCGTCCAGGCCCGTGACTCTGCCTCCCCACGTCAGGGTACGCTCCCCCCTCTCAGTATACTACAAGGACGAGCAGGTCAGTAGTCTGGTGTATCGGTGTGGTGCTCGCGTGTGCGGAATGGCGACAATGCCAGGTAGGTTCAGTCTCTGTACAAGTCTAAGGATGTGATAGCGTTAGGAATTATTACTGAAGGATTCTTAAAGAAGGTAACCATTATCACTTAATTCAGTAATGTGTCTTAGTGGATGAGCGGGTAAGCATAAGTCTTAAACCCACTCAATATGAGAGGAGACCCGAGCCCAGCACGGGGACAATTGTGGGTTGTGATGATGAGCCCAAAACTTTACTATACTATACTAATGGTTCACATACGGTTTTAATGAAAAAAAAAAAATATTTCTAACAAATACATTTACAGGCTTCGATGCCTTCAGAATTCAAAGATTCTTCAGCCATGCCTTCACCGTTGCTTCGATTTCGTATTGGGAATTTCTGATTAATTTTTAATAATTTTATACCTTTGATTTTTTGTATTGATCAAAAATGTCCTTAGACCTGTTTAGGGAACTATAATACCTAAACTCGGTGCAGCTTCGCTTTGGACGCCTAATATCTCGACCCTAACCAGTTCTAACTCCTAATCGGTAAGTATGTAGCAATAGTAAGCTGTAGATTATATTTTATATACATAATTACTTGTACTTGTACATTAATAAGATTGGTTGTGCTTCGTAGATCAGCTTAACATATTTTGATGAAAATGTTGTTTCTGTGTTTTTTTTTATAGTCATGGGATGGGACAAATTATCATGTTAACTTAACTTATTAGTGTAAGATTTTCGTAAATGACCAAAATTGTGCATTAAGATACACTCAGCTTAGGCCGAGTCAAGGTAATGCAATACGTAAAATTTCTTAGCTTGTTAAGTTGTTAAAAGTATGTGTAGAAGCTGTCTTAAAATCTATCATTATATTAGGCGAGGATTGGTGCAACTGCTCACTTGTCGGACACAAACAAAAGAGTGTATATAAAGAATAGGTTGAGGTTGTGTGTAAAGGCTAGTTGTATCCAACCGTAGTTTGAGAGCACGTAGGTTTGTATAATTATAAATTGGTATGTGTATCCCACGCAAACTGCATGTGAACACATGTGTCGACCTCTGCATCTTTGTTTATCGAATACATGTGTATACTAGCTGTGCCCGCGGCTCGGTCCGCATAGAAATCAATGGTCGGCAATGTTTTTCCTGTGTAAATTCGAAACCCGCGGGAATTCTACGATAAAAGTGAAAGTCGCAAGTGCAGTGTAAGTTCTAAGTTATATACTAGCTAAGTTATATACTAGCTGACCGTTTTCCCATAAACATGAAGCATTTTTGCGATAAAAGTAGTCTATGACCATGAGGGATGATGTCGGGTTCTAATGGTATAAGAATTTTTCAAATCAGTCCAGTAGTTTCGGAGCCTATTCAATACAAACAAACAATGAAATTATTTAGTGTGAATTATTTCCTCTGTGTAATTAGTTTAGATACCAGAAATATGATACACATACCCGAATATAAGTATGCATATCCTGTATGCTTTCTTTTTTAAAGTTACTAGTGTCACATAAATGTGTGCCACGATCCGATCCCGGGACCTTTTGCTCAAAAGCAACGTATTCACTAACCGAACGACAGGGTCGTCTTTGTATTATCACGTTAAGATCTTCGTATTGACTTGGTGGGAAGGTCACCTTCATACGGTTTCATCATGTATGTCAAGTTGTCAACATACCACATTTTGACAAATAAATTATCATTAATCATAATCTGTTGGTTGGTCGTATTACTTCTAATGACGTTTTGAGGTCATATTCACACAATATATTTGTTTGAGATCATGGTTAATTAAATGATAACGATAAATGGCGGTGTAGTCCAGTTACTCATATCGATATTAATTTATAATCGATATTAATTAATAATTAGAAATTATTAATATGAAATGTTAAGAGAACATTGTTTGACAGGCCAGCTAGTTAATTATTAAATTGCAATACCTGATGTAGTCGCAGCTGTCGGTGATGTTTTGATTGTATCACCGATGTCAGTCAACAATCAGTGAACATTAAATTGGCCCACAAGTTTTATTTTATTTTTTGGCAACGTCCTAAATGTTTGCGTATCAACCCATTAAAGTTAAACCTACACAACAAATTGTTCGAAGCTCAGTACAATAAAGTGGTAACTGAACAGTAAATGTCTGGCGTGCTCATTTTTCTCCTCCGTACGAGTTACAACGAACCATGAAAGAAATGACAAATACAGATATGCTTACGAAATTGTTTGCTTGTAAGATGGTGAGGATAAAACAAGTTCGTCACAGTGACAAACCGTTGACACGGTATGCGGCTGTGTGCTGTGTGCTGTGTGCTGTGTGGGTACTCTGGGTTAGACTTCTCAAACAATGAATGTGTGGCGACGCAAGTGATCAGAGTGAGGCGGTTTACGAATATAACTATACATTTAACGGCGGAGATCTGTATCCTGGTGTTTCTTCTTCTTCTAGGGCCTACTTATCGTAGGGATAAATTTCATTCATTTATTTAGAGCGGCGCAGGCGAAGCGATGGCATCTATTTTGACGGTTACAAATTAAGGTTATTTTCAGCACATAAAGCTCAGAATTTGGCACTGTTTTATAATATCGTGAGAATCCATTACATTTTGAAAGGAAAAGTCTGGTGGACATCTCAAAAGTGAGACAAAAGCGATCTATACATTTACCAGGATCGATAATTTTGTAACTTATAATATAATACAGTATCTAACGTAATTTTCATCCCACTAAATGGATATGTCCCGCGGGATAAGTGATAAATTTGAGTTAGATTTTTTGTATACCAATTGCAATCAATTATTTTTATCTAAATTTACGTCGTATTTAAATAACGTAATTTAATTACGCTAGAATTATTATGATAGAAATGATATCTGGCCGGTAGGTAGTATTTTGTAACGAGTAGGTTTCTTTATGTAAAGCGTGGACGAGCTCATCAGCCTATAATTGTCCCACTGCAGGGTACGGGCCTGGTCTTACAATATTTTGGGTATATGCCATAGTCTCACATACTGGAGAAATACGTTTTGGGAATTTCATACACTATCGGAAGATGGGTTAGGTACTAGTCTTCAAATTAAAAAGCTTATGCTAACATAAATACAGTTCAGACAACAGACAATCTGATCACTAAAAATCACTTCCTTACAACCAAGTATCGAGTTTGACGAAACGAATCCAAAAGTGCAATGTAATGTTATTTTTATAACTACTTAATCGCTTTATCTCGTGACATGGACAACATTACGCCCAAAGAATCCACTGTTATGTGCATGATGTCATACTCATTATTTTTGGACTTCAATAGTGGTGTGCCCTCGCGTGTGGCCGGCATGTCACTCATGTACAGTACATTGTGACTTGTGAAATGAGACAGCGATAGTAGACCAAACAAAGTTAGCGACACTTTTAACGTTATTGTTTAAAAGCAAGCAATTAGTTTCTTAGAAATCGGACTTTGTAAGTGAAATCTTATGTTGAAACCGCGTCAATATTGCTTTTCAATTTCCATGAAGCAATTCAGAATGAATGAATTCAGTCGTGTGATCAAATGAAAATTGTTCTATAGTACATTGTACAGCCTTGAATTTTAGCAGTTTTCAGCTGAGTTTAATGAATTTGATATAACATGGTTTTAAAGAAAAAAACCGCCTCCTCAGTTCGAGAAAGAGGCTCCGGATATTGTCTGAACAAACCGATTTAAAACAAGTGCGTTTAATGTGTAGCAGTGCGTCTTTTTTATTTCTTTGCTGCAAGGCATTGGTTCTTCGAGTAGGCGGTCCATTGTATTTCTCACCTGATAACTTGATTTATTGATGGTTGATAGGGGCTGATGTTACGATTGACAATGCGCGACAAACACTTGCGCATCCCTTCCCCTCTAGGCGTGTATGTGGGGCTCGCTGATATCAAAATTCTCATTTAAACTCAGCGTTACCTCATCTTTCTCAACGTCAAGGGCAGAACATCATGATAGTTTTCATCAGGTCATAACCACGACGTATTCAGTCCAACTTACTTCACCCTGTCTTCTTCGATGAAGGTCGTTGACGCAGCTTTGACTTCACAACCAATCCTCACTGGAAGAATGTTGTCGAATTATGCTGCAGGCATTCGCATTTACGAGGATGAAACTCTACGTTGGGCGTTTGGCTTGAAGCCAACATAAAAAGAAACGTTTGGTTTGCTAGAGGCTCAAGTGCAACACGATGATTGATCACTAACGCCTCTATGGATAATGGTTTTAATAAACAATTTCGTTGTGCTTCGTAGGAAGATTTGTTCGACGTTAAGAGACAGTGTTATGTGTAGCAGGGATCGGATGTGTGGTAACTGCGGGTGTGGTCGTGTGCGGCAGATCGTCACTCGGTGTGCTATTTGTGCAGTGTGTCTAGGCCGCGCCATCTGGGTCGACGGTCGGCGGTCGTTACCAATGCCGGCCGCCGTTTGTTTATCTCCTTGTAGTCGCGTTCCTTGTGAACGAGATGTTCTTTGCACTTCTTTCTTGATGGCAACGCCTCGAGGTATCCTCAGATGTTGCAAATCTTCACCTACAGTCACATGGCCTGTGTTCGTTTTCCAGCTATTGACATAAGTAAACAAACGCTCACACATGTCCCCGCACTAGGAAGCCCTGTGTCGCGGGCGGCACGGAATTACACAATTAAGACATCACGCAACCGCCAAGAACTGAGAACATTTATTTTTCACAATAATGTTTACCACGACAGGAAATGGAACTCGGGACCTTTCGTTCAATATTTAGGATCCCTATAGGCTGGCTATATCTATACTAATGTACTAAATGCTAATCACTGCCGATTGTGATGATTTTTTCTACAAATACATTGTCTTGGTCCAATCGCTAGTGAAGTATATACGATGTAAAAAAATTATGAACTTTCATACCGTTGTCTAAAGATAATCCTGACAGGATAAGGATTTTAGAATGTTTCGCCAATGAGTCAACAGGTGAGGTTAGCGAGTGATGACACATGCCAAACAAAGCAGTTTGGGAGCTGCGAGGGTGTTGGGAAGCCGCCGCACACCGCGCCCACGCTAACACTGAATTTCTATGGAAGTAATTAATTAGCGTTTAGGATAATTCAAATTGAAATATATTATAATTTTTTTTAATTTTATCAATTGTCTTAAGCATGTCATATTTCGCTTCTACTACCGCTTCAAAAAGGTGCTTTGACATTGAGGAGGACAAACGACAAGAGAAACTCTTAAACTCTTTTACATCTATCAAAGAAAAAAAAAATCATAATTAATTATCTAATATAGAACAATAAAGTGTAATAAATAAAAATAAATAAATAATAGAAAATAGTTCAAAGCCTTGTAGACCTCGGTTTTTTCACGTTCTTACATTCGAAGCTAGTAGCTACCGATACCGCAGGCCAGAATTACGTTCAAAATCGTATGAAGTTTATATGCCTATCATAAATTAATGTCTTTTGAACGAATCGTCAAGGTCAAGTTTTTTATCATCTTCATCATACCAGCCGATCTACCGCTCATGCAGCCACTGCCTTGTTTAAGGTCGTCCGTCGAAGCGCCCCGCAATACATCTACCACTTCGTGGTCTTAATTTAAGAACTCGTCTGTCCCATCAACCATCGGTTCTCCTACATGTGACGAGCTCCTTGTCAGTTAAACTTCCTAATTCTGATGTGCCAGTTGCCTTAGTTCTGGGTTTAAAATCGTTGGGTTTGTTTATGCAATACATTGCTCGTGCATAATCCACAGAAAACTGCACACATCTGTTTGTCTCTCTGTAGATAGACAAAGCGACAGGTAGAGGTAGACTAACAGGTACCTGCTATCAAATTCAATAGGGTAGGTTAGATTTCTGCAGCCAAAGTTTATCTAATAGTTGATTTAGGACGCCTCCTTTGTAGACATATTTTTCACTGTTCGTTAAAAAATACGTCGATGTCGTAAGTCAAGGATGTTCTGAAATAACATGTAAGCAGTAATACGTTTTTCGATATATTTATCTTGTGGCGAATATAAAAATATCGGTCAGCGTTAAATATTCTTTAAATTACGCATCTCCCACAGCAACATCGCGAGTGCAGACTTGCGAATGATTTGCTCGCTTTACTGTCATCATTGTGACTTAATAAATACAATATTAGTTGTTTAAACGTCGGTTTGCCGAATAGAAGCTCGGTTTAAACACGTTCCTTTGATTTTTCAAACATAAGTAGGTTATGTGTGTAGGGTATGTCGTTACAATTTATTTATTTATTATCAAATTTGCACAATTCAAGCCTTATTTTTTCTATCGAACCTATGTAATTTATTATAAGGTATTGCCTTGTTTCTAGATAAAGTATCGATGTACATTTACGCGGATATTGATTGATCAAATAGCACCCACACTTGTCAAAATCGTACAATTTGCGAAATCGTTAAAAAATATTAAACTGCACGTAAAGGAATATTCCGATTTATAATCGCAAGTGTACGCCGGACGACACAAACACAGGAAGCCATCAAGACTCGTTGTCGTTAAATCGCACGTCCAGTATTTATAAATTGGAATCAGTTTAGTCGCGTCGTACATCGCTGATTCAGTTATTGTGTCGCGATTTCAGTGCTTGTGGATACGCCGTCGGCCGTCTCATGGAAATTACTGTTCAAATATTACGATATTAAGATAAGTCAAATAAAAGTAAAAGTGTGTTTATGTTAACAAAACAATATTATTTTTACGAAAATTATATTAGTGACAAATAACTTTTTTTCGAGTAAAAGATCACCAAAAAGTTACCTATTAAGTGTTTCCTTGTTTTTATTCTGTTACTTTGAAGTACATTCAATGGATATTACCGATATATTATCTAATCCAATGGTAAGTATTTTTATGTCAATAATCAACAAACGAGAAAATGACCCCCGAATCTATATAGTAAGAGGCAGGGGCTCGACACATGTTCTGCCGTTTGGTTGAATATAATTATGAATATATACGTAGATATACAGATTATAGCTCATGACATCGGCTTCTGTTGAGAGTACCTATGTATTGTTTTAACATATGTACAAATTATACAACAATATTTTTTTTCTTGTGAATAACATTTTGCTGTTGGCCCTAGGGGATTTTACACTTTCATGTGGACAGATAACACAACAATATCATATACCAACATTGGTAACAATAACGTACACAATAATCCTGAAGATGACAGTTTTCGACAAAAGAATGAGTATCACATTTTTGTAAATGAATTAGCTGAAGGCTATTTATTGAGTCGGTAGTGCGTTACTGAGTCTAGTAGCTTGGACAGTAGATTAATTAGATGGGTATCGTGCAACGTGGAGAAAATTGACATTGTCAGAGTCTATCCCGTATGCCTTGTAAATGTTGCAAAATAATTATCTCATATGGTTCCTTATATCCACAGCCTCCGCCTATCCCCGGTATGCGACCTCCGCTGGGCTCACCCGGGGGACCGGTGCCTGCACCAAAGTCCTCCATGGGGTTCGTGATGCCGATCTACACTATATGTATCATCGTCTTCTTCGTCTACACTCTCACTAAGGTAAGATATGTTAGTCAGGTAAGGTAAACAGCAAAGGTAGGGCTAATATCGAACGCGGAACTCTTCAGACGACAAGCGGCGTCTCATGTAACTGAACTGAAGTGTTAATTTTGCTTGTCATTGAATTTGTGGTCAATGAAAGCTCTACACTGTTACCGAGCCTAAAACAAATGTTTAGCTGAATTCAGATTTTATTTTTTGATACTTGTAAAAGTTTAATAATTTGAAGACCTTCAAAATGTTGAATAGATTCTTTCGTTCCTTTCTTCGACGTTTTTCATAGCAATATTTCTAAGTTGTATTAGCATAGAATATAAATTTACAATTCGTGAAGAAATGTAAGAGGTTTTGCATGTGTTGAATTTTATATGATCAGCCTTTTATTAGACATACATTCGGGCAATAACTGGTTTGTCGTGTTTATAGATAATGTTCCGCCGCCAAAGCGTCCCGTACGATCCCGTTGCTCCCGACCCTCACTTCCGCAGACGAGTGTTCAGGGATGATTCCAGGTCCTCACCAGAGAAGCTGGGTAAGTGTCAGTCTGACACCAAGTTTATGTCCGTACGATGTAATAATTTCGTAGAGATCGTTAGCCACAACTACCTTACGTCAAGTCCCATTATGAATTCCAATTGTCAGTCTATTAGTGCTTCGAGCTGTAAAATTTTATTGCTTGTGCTATGAATATAAAATCTGTCAGACACTGCTGTCAACGTCCCCAAAGATGCGGTTGAGCTGCATTATAAGTTTCAGCTTCAGTTTGTTACAATACCTCTCTTTCTACGACAATGTCTCCCTATACAATAAAAATCAGTCAGAGTTGTAACGCGGTTTTTGGAGCTCTGAAGCTGATTAGACGTTGCAATCAATCGGTTACGTGAATCGAAAGTAATTACATATGTACAAATTTTATTCCACCCAGATACAATGTTTTTAATTCGAGTCAGATTTGAAGTCTCGAAGGACCATTTGATGCGCCCCATAAGATATGTTTGTTATTTTCTATTCAAAATTCACTGCCGATACATTGAAACCATTGCCTGTTAGTGTAATAAATAAAGATAAAAAATATTGTGATACGTATGTCAGCAATTAAAATGTACCTTTGCTCTTTCCGTATGCAGGCAAAAAAGAGGCGGACACGAGTAAGTAATATTAATATTCATTCCTTTCACATTGTATTACGTGTGTAGTTGTGTTATGCGTCCACAGGGAAAACGGAAAAGGGTCGCTTATGATACGCATTTAATTAGGTCCATGTTGTATGATAAAAAACACTCATTAAAATATTGTTTTCAACGAAAAGTAACTAAAATCCATATATTAGTTATTGTCTTTGTAACTCCTTTTTGAAGAGCTCTTGAATAAGTGAGTGTGTGAGTTATTTTTTTCAATCGTAGAGATTCGGTATAGCTCTGAAAACGATCTATTAACAGTAATTAAAAAAAACTATTCAATGTTAACCGCTTCCTTTTCGAAGTAGAAAAAAAAAAGCGGCTAAGGATAATCTAAAAATAATAAATAGTGCCTACAATGTGGGCATTAATTCGACAGCTATATAATAAATTATTTAGCCTCAAACTTATTGATGTTATTTCGTTAAAGAGCGTACTTAAAGTACGAATATTTGAAATAGCATAATTAAAACATATTGGCTTATTATAATTCGAATATTCGATTGCATATCACGTACTGTTGTGTCGTACTGTGAGACGGAAAGTGATTTAACTTAAAACTTATTTTTTCGGAAAGCAATATTGTGTTTGCGCGCTGTTTGGGCTTAATAACTTTTTGAAATATATCACTTTTTATTAAATTCTACATTTGAAATAAATTTCCTACTCTTATCAAAAGATAAAAATCATGATAACAATAAATATTAGATATTTTACACAATAATTCAGTCACTTACATCTCGCAGTGCGATATGTTTCAAATTGATCGTATGAACGTAAATTGTAAATGTATTTAAAGTAATTTAGTGCAGTAACACATGATATGTACATAAATATAAGTTTTCTGCACTCCTCCGGAATATAAACATGAATTATGCCAAACCTCACACCACACCGTGTGCGATATATGTCAAAAAAACTATTAATAGGTGTATACATCGGCTGAAGGCCTAGATGGGGGTGTTGAAGCGATTGCGTTTTAATTACTATCACTGTTAAAAAAGGGGTTTTAGAATGTAAGTTTAAACTCTTAACCAGATTAATATAGCATATTATCATTAAATTAATTAACGTAATATTATAGTTTTTAAGGGTTGGTAAAATAAAAGTTTTGATGGAGTAAATAAAAAGTAAGAGCACGGAAAAATAATTGACTTTCAACCTAGGTCGTAGACGCAAATGTTTGAGAATGACTATCAAAGTACGTCGTAGACGCAGTAAGTTTGAGAAGGTCAGAGTTGGTACGGGATGTATGTGGTTATGTGGTGCTGTGGATGGTGGAAGGGATGTAAAGGTGTGGATGTTGTCCAGGGGACGTGGAGCTCGCGGCTCTGCGCGCTCGGCTCGCGGAGACCGAGCGAGCGATGCAACGGATCGTCGGCCAGCTGGCCACACGAGACGCGGTACTTGTAATGTTGGACGGGAACCAGATGGAAATATTACTATAACTACATTTTGAATCAGATCACATTAACGTGGAAATTGCATTACGTTATTTAATTTTTTTGATTGTAACATTTGTTATGGGTACTCATGTTTGTACTATTTAAGTTCTCGAAATTTATATCAAACTATATAATTCTTTATACCTTGACTACCTGTGCCCGCGACTTCGCCCGCGTGGAAAGCTCCCAGAAGGCGAGATTTTTTCACTAGAGACAAAATCGAAATGCACTACTGCCTATAACCTTCTCAAAGTATTGCACTATCTTTTAGTAAAAACCGTACAAATATCCCTTCAGTACATTTTGAGAAAAAGGGCACATACATGATTGGACTTTGTTTTATA
>DWPQ01000392.1:0-17179 GCA_018251795.1 Perichares adela
TCTTTCTTTCTTTCTTTCTTTCTTTCTTTCTTTCTTTCTTTCTTTCTTTCTTTCTTTCTTTCTTTCTTTCTTTTTTTTTTTTTTTTTTTTTTTTTTTTTTTCTTTTTTTTTTTTTTTTTTTTTTTTTTTTTTTTTTTTTTTTTTTTTTTTTTTTTTTTTTTTTTTTTTTTTTGATATTTGCAATCAGTCGCCAGACTATAAGCAAATGTGTTTGGAGTTGGGGTTGGCGTTTGGAGCGGATGCAAGTTCATTTTGCCTCCCATCCTCCTCCATCTTTGCATGTACTACTGAGCCAGTACGTGGGATCTCTTCAGCCTGTGAGTCACTTTGGCCGTTAGAAGACTGCTGGCTAGTGGGTTGGGGTGGTTGGCAAGGCGTATCTTGTATGCAGCCTTGTATGTTTCTACCTCGGACACCACTGTTGGCATGTTCAGATACTCGTGAATCTCGGTGTTCTTAGTAAACCACTGGGCCCCAGCGATCACTCGCAGTATCATATTCTGGGCTCTTTGTAGGCGTAATATATTTGATTTGCTCGCTGTGGACCAGATTTGTATTCCATATAGCCAAATTGGCTTCAGTACACTTGTGTAGACCATCAGTTTGTTATTTACGGATAGGGTTGACTGTCTTCCCAGGAGCCAGAGCAGGCTTCTAAAGCGCAGGTTTATTTCATCTCTTTTGGTTTTTATGTGATCTTTCCATGTGAGGCGTCTGTCAAGATGGAAGCCTAGGTATTTGACACAAGTTGTCTGCGGTAGAGTTTCCTGTCCCAGTCTCACGGGGGGACAGTCACCCTTCCGTAGTGTGAAGGTTATATGGAGTGATTTTGGAGCACTGGCTTTAATTCGCCATTTTTTGAGCCAAGAGTCGGTTGCGTCCAGTTGTTTCTGTAGAGTAAGGCTGGCTATGTTAGGATCGTCAGAAGATGAGAGGAAAGCGGCATCATCGGCGTATGTAGCTACTATGATATTCGGGGTTTGAGGGAGGTCATGAGTGAAGATATTGTAAAGTACAGGGCCCAGGACAGATCCCTGAGGGACACCAGCTAGGCATTCGTATAAGGCGGAATGTGCATCATGTGTATTTTTTTAATGCAATTAAATTGTGAGTTCTTCCAAAGTTTGTGTTTGAAGCACCGTATAGGATAATGTTGTCAAAGTTACTTCGAAAGTTTTATTTTTTAATAATTTTACAAGCCAAATTTATAACGCAACAGAAACATTTTATTAATTTCACTGAACATTATTGTATATTTTTTTCATTTTCTGTTTTCTTATAGCGGATACGTCTCGCTATATCGGCTACAGACGTGCTTACCAACTCTTGAATATTCGATTACACTGGGTTCCGAATATGTTTAGCGACTCTCTTCTGCCGCTGATTCATCGAACCAAACACTTATAGTCGTATCCGCACATGTTGCTGTCAATAATTAATTCATTTTACACTTGTTTGACACACAATTGATGGCTACATAAAATTTAATTATCTTAAACGTGGACCGGCGGAAGACAAATGTTGATACCGGCTTTATATTGGAAGATTGGTGATATAATCAAATTATAATGTAATTCATATTTCTTATTTAACAAGATCTACAACATTATTTTCAAGCTTAATATGGCTTATTAGTTTTGTTGGATACATTTTTTTATATTTTGGCATAGCTAATGATGGGAACCGTTGCTTAAATCTTTTAGTATTAGTTATTGAGTTGTTCTCTTTACAATTTAAAATGGTAGATAATCAATAAAGGACTTCGTTTCATCATCATCACAACCCATAATTGCCCCACTATTGAGGAGGGTTTAAGATCATAGTCCACCTTGCTGACAAGTTCTCACGTATGCGAACTTCCTTACCATATTTTCCTTCACGAAAGCATGAGACAATTAATTTCTAATACCAACATTCCTTACAAAAAATCTAGTGCATACAGGATTCAAAATCAGGGTATACATACACCAATACCAATGTTCAAACAATAATGGTTTGACCTGTTTTTCTGAAAATACTTCATTTGCAATTCTCAAAATAAATTATCGAATCATTGGTGTAAATAAGAATTACTTATTGATAATTAGCTTCGAACTAGTCGGTCTGATGGTGAGCATACGTCAAAATGTGCTGCTTAAGGCTAATTCGGAGCGAGCAATTTATGCTCTGCCCACGCTCGCTGAAATACGATGCACGGCTCTTTCAACCCTTTTATGTAGAGGATTTATTGATGTGACTCGTACACGCTTCAATGAGCCGGCCATATACCTCTGGTTTGACATGTAACTCATACTTATCGTGATCTATGGATATGACAATGCTGTACTCGCTACGCTTCATAGGCTGCGAACAGGCGACCAGTACCCCGGCTCCCACTCATGTTGGCTGTTTAATTGCATCACGGTTCAACTCACGGGCAATATTGGACTTAAACGTTTCGAACTAAACAACTCACACAGACTGCTGCGTAAAATCCCTTACATTTTTTGAGCTTCAAACATTGTTGTAAGCAATATTCTACAGTGAGATATCGTAATGTTAAATAAGGCTCCATTAACACAGTTTAAGATAAGGAAAATGAGATTATTTTCTGTAAACGCCGCGTCGCGTCGCGACGGTGTCTGGCGTCACAGTAATATTTTTGTTCTTCATCACTAAATTTCCTACATTATTACGTACAAACATATTATTTCAGTTAATGGTAGAGGACTTGGCAAATTTACCGCTATTGAGTTTATTCAAAATAAACAAGTGCAATGTATATCGGGTACAAATTTCCATAAACAGATCGTGAAAGAAGCATAAGACGGGCGTCGCCAATACTTCATTTCCCTGGCGTGCCGGCTTTGGCTATGCGCCAACGGTTCCGAGAACGCAGAAGGTTACGCGATGTCTCGCCTCAGTTTATATGCCTAAATCATCTCGGAGATAATATTTTTACGGGTATTTAACAAAATTCAGTCTTTTACAGGAGACGCTGCGAAATAATGCGTCGGTGGAAGGTTCGGACGATGTGAATAATGATTATGCTGCCTTGGCACAGCTCAGAAAGAATATTTTTGTATTGATCGATTGTAACGAGGAAAAAATAAAGTTTCTGAATTTATATTAATAAATTACACATAGACTCTTATTTATTCAGCAGACATCAATTCGTGACCGGTGAGTCAGATGTAGGTAGTTTATTAAACGACATGGTGTATATGAGGCGTGATTGTTGCATCCTTATCGAGGCGCCGCACCCTCCATCCTCATTAAGCTGTTCATATTAAACGAAAATAACTATACATTAGCACAATAAAGAGTTATAGAATAAATTGAATTGACACAAAGAGACTCGAATCAATTTGTTCTCACGCAACATGTCCCTCCGTTTATCAGTGCACTCAGGCAGTGAGGTTAATTAAATAGTTACGCGAGAGAGATAACAGTGACGTCTATTTATAGAGGCCGGGCCACCTTATCGACCTAAAGCATCAGATAGCGATCTATTTAACACCGAATCGCTCACTCTGTTTGTTTCTCGAGAGTGCATTCTCTCTTCATTATGTTTATTATGATAGTAAATCGTTTCAGATTTCGTTCAGGAAAGTTCAGTATGTTATCTATTGAGATTTTGATAAAAATCGCTTCAGCACATTACAACCATAACTGCGGAGACCAGGAGAGTACTTTCACTTATCAACAGTCGTAAAGTGGTTAGTCGTCAAGAATAAGTAAGAAATATCTATAGCAAAAGCGAGGTATGTTAAAGTTATTGCGACAAAAACTAAGATTTAAATGATTACAATTGGGAGATCGGTTTAAAGTCTAACACATATAAGAAATACTAACACATATTTAAAAACATATTTAAAAATACGTTAATATTTCGGAACGAAAATCCTAGATGTCGCCAAATTTACAGTACTGTCATTACAAAGTGAACATTGTAATATAAGGCATTAATCAATCTAAGTTTATGTTTTCGTTGCAATTGAACACATAAAAGGACCTATAATGTTTCAGTGAATAAGTGTACAATTTAATATTTTCTGTTTTCAATTCAACATACATCACTGTACAACCATGACTGTTTCGATATTGGCATCGGATCTCCTTTCAGAATTAGACTTCACACACCTTTGGGAGTATTACTGAGAACTTTCGACTATGCAGGTTTCATTAGCAAATGTAATTAATTTTAAATCAGTACGTAACTTTGCATCATTACCGGTGAGTGTAGGATTCGAAACCCAAACTGTTGTACTGCTCGGGTGCCTTTGACATTAAGAGATTGAACAGTTGCCTGACTTTATATAGGATGGCTTCACAAACGTTTGAAAACATTCTGGAGAACTCTGAATAATTTGTAGGTAGATATAATACACTGAACAGTATATTTTCATGACCAAACAAGTGTAAATTATTTAGAAGCCGCATATAACTTCGAACCATTATCTCTGCAGGGTTCGAACCAGGGCTCTCTGTACGACTAACGTCCAAACTGGTAACCACTTAAATATTTCTTTTTATTTTTAAATATTTAGATTTATGTTTCTCTTTCTTTCGATTTCATGCATTATATAGATAACTAGTGAACCGCCGTCGCTTCGCTTCGGAACCCGAATGAATCTCGGGATAAAAAGTAGCCTATGTCCTTTCCCAAGTTCAGTTCTATCTTCATACCAAATTTTATCAAAATCGGTTCTGTGGTTTAGGTGTGAAAGCGTAGCAGACAGAATTACTTTCGCATTTATAATATTAGTAGGGATAAAACCTACTAAAGCCCCGTGTGTGGAGTTCAAATGGGCTCACACTATTTAAGTAGTTTTTACGTTTACAAAAGTGTAATGCCCGTTTGCCGGCTCCGTTGAACATTTACTACCAATGAAACGAAATAACTTAGTCCCCGGTAAATAAACTTATATAAATAAGAACTGTATTCATACCCCAACAAACGTTACACGTACTCATTGTGTGTCGAATGTAAAATCCAAGAATTAACGTTTAAACGTCAAACTTAATCGGGCTGTTTTCTACGTTTCAACACTTCGCTGCAACTTTTATTTTTAGATGTCCGTTCGAGTGCGGTATGTAAATGCGACTTGTTAACCTGTGCTTGCATCGAGTTCGCGATACCACGATACTAGGTATAGGTTCACCGTATATCGTAAACACTGACTGTTCGTAAAATATGAAATTGTCTGAACCATTTTACGATATAAATATGGTTAAGTGTACACCAATCAATATCCAAATTACACAGTGAACTGCAGGATTGATAAGCGATGGTATAGCTATCTCTAATATACAACATTTAGGTAGAGGAGTTTGAAGGAAAGAGAAATGTATTATTACCGAGTACGTACCAAGTTATAAGTTAATATTACCATAATTATCAATACGGCTGCACTTCATTTCTTATGACTATAATAATATGCGCAGATTCTAACTCTTCTCCTTAAGCCCTTAAACGGACTCGTTTAAATTAATTGTAGACTTACCTATTCAATTAAACTTTGAATATTTCCCGTATTGCATTAGGTATTATTAGTAGTCGTTCCAATAAACATTTGTAAGTTTAGTTTATTTATCTCACTGTTAAATTATTTTGCCTTTTGCTTACTAACGCGTAATATTAAATTATAAACGTAGATTAGGTGTTAACTATACGAGTTTATTTGAACACATTAACTATCTTGGATTTATAATCAAAATATTAAATAAACATGTTCGGAGCTAAAATATCAACAGTAATGTAAACATTGCTAATACATTGCACGTTAATTAATACAATTTAAATCATATCTATTACTGATGCAAATAAATAATGAAGAGAAATACGTTGGTCGCCCGAATGGGAGGTCGTGGGTTCGAATCTGAAGTGATGTGCGTATTAGAAATTAATTATTACTTTCTTCGCTGAAAGAAAACATCGTGAGGAAATCTGCACACCTGAGAGTCTCCATAATGTTCTCGAAGGTTTATGAAGTCTGCCAACTCGCACTTGGCCAGCGTGGTATACTATGGTTTTAATTCTTCACAGTATGAGAGGAGACCCGAGCCCAGTAGTGGCACAATTATGGGTTGTGATGACGATGAATGAACAGAAATATAGTTATGACATAGCCTTCAATGCCTCAACCGTGTAAACCGGAAATTTTACGGAGGATTTCATAAACCGTTAATGGAAAACTAATTAATATTTTCCGAAATTCATGTCTTAAATAGGTAGGTACACGAAAAGGGTTTTTATTTGCGGGGTTGATTGAAATAAATCATTTATTTGGTTAGGGTGAAATAAGAATACTACTGGATTTTCACGTTTGTATAGACAAATCTTATTGTCTGCCGCTATTACCTTGAGTCGGAGAACTTCAAAATTTTTATATTAACAAAATATAGCAGTGTTTAGAAAATATATAAAGGTATTATACTTATAATTGGAATTTTCATTGCAAAAATAAATGATCAAAATGATGACAACTGTTGCTGCAGAGTTCAAAGAAATCCTAAATAGCTGGCACGACGCAGAATAACATTCTCACTTTTATAACTTATTTATTTTATTTGTAGAGAAAACTCTCTTACACTCTTTATAACTGCATCAGTAATTGATTGGAGTGTATGTTGAATGTTGGTATTTTTTTTTCAGAGTTCAAACCTAACCTATCCTTTTTTTCTTATCTTATAGTGGAGGAGACAATGTTCAAAACATCCCAACCTCACCTAAAGAGAATCCAGGTTATGTGTGATTCCAACACTAAAAATGCGATGTTAAAGAATTCGACACTAACGCATTGCCGGCCAATAAAGCGGAAGAAGATTATTACTACTCAATTAGATCTTGTCAGAAAACAAGCTTGGCTCTAAGCAACAAAGAAAACAAATTTAAAAATGTTGTCTTTCCAAGCCATCAGTCACAAAAGGGATTTAAAACAAGGCATGTTTGGAGTTGGTTACCAATGGCTTTGGATTGCTGAGCCCATTGCAGTTCAAACACCAAGAGAACAGGCTTGATTTCCCATACAATATGAGTAAAAAATATCGTATTAATCGCGTGACATGAACATGAATATGGAACACTTGCATTCGTGTTTAATTAAACAATTTTGTTTGCATAATCTCGCGTGCAAATTGATATGACATCACTTCATATTTCTATGCATGAAATACTTGACCTCCCACATCAGTAAAATGGAATTTATGTTAATACTTAATGTAAATAAAACAATGTCTACCCATTACTTACCGTTATATTTTAACACAAATGATGCGTGAGCATTTGAATACATGTTTTGCACGACTCGACGCAAGAGACGCTTTCGTCACACACGGCTATATAGACCTCAAATAGGTCTGAAGTTGGTCCAATATACCTGACTATTAAATGACGTGAGTACCCCGTGATTTATTGGTCATGTAATTAATGTACCCTTCACATTATGAAAAAACCTGAGTTCAACACAGGATAGTTGTGATGATGATTAATATTGTATTTGTCACCGAAGTAATACAGCGATACACTGAAAGTTCTCTTAGTACTTGAAGAGAACTCCAGACTGCTAAGGGAGAGAGTTAGCGGGAGTCAAAGAGGTTGGCCGTCAACTAAAGTATCAGAAGTTACATACAGCAAATGATGAAAGAATAAAAAAAAAATTACACTCACACACTTCTCTGCTCTGGAAATCCCTGTATTGTGGGCGTCATGAATATACAAATAAGACATTGTAATCACTAAGACCCGAGAATAATAATTTATCGAGCTCGTGAATTATCGCTCAGTAGCCAGGGTCACTACCAACTGAGCTGCAGCATATCTAAATTATCCATAACTTAATACTCGCATCGTATTCATCGCAGCTTTAAATTAATCAAGAAAATATTTCGATACGAAACTGTGCCGAGGTTTCCAGATAACTACTCCGTAATTTAAGCTTCATTCTAATGGTACGTCGAATTGCTAATATTAAGGGACCTACTAGTTGAGCGTTAACTCTAGAATTCTGTTAAATAAAAGATAAGCACTTCAAGTTGTTTATCTTATTCCTGTTAGCCACCATTTAAGCATTCATCGTGACTAAGCCTCGAGTGGCTACAATATTATAAGTTTCTACTCCCGTAGTAAATTCAATCGAGCTTTCTGTTCCACTATATTATTATATTTATAAGAAGTTACCAGTGATCCATGTATTTAGTGAGATACATACTTTTATATGTAATAAATATTCAGTACTTATTAGTTAGTAAAAAAAAAAACACTTTTCATAGGGATAAACGTATTTGAATTAGAAATAAGAATTGCGTTATCGATTCTAATGAAATTGTATACTATATTAGAAATCATCAAATAAGCTGTGAATTATACCAACTTGCCTGCCTAGCTTCCAACCCCTTGGTAAAATCCACCGTGCAATTATTTTAACATGTTTTGGTGGTAGTATTTGACTCTTTAAAGTAAATTCATTTTCTGCTTAACTGTGAAGGCGTCTATAACACCCCTAGTGTTGTTAATTTGAAAGAATTGTTTTTAAATCTAACGTATCGTGTTGTATTGTTACAGAATGTCAGTTTGGGAAACAAGCCAAAGAGCTGGGGTCGACATGGTTCGCAGACCTCGGCCCGCCTTTCGGCGTTATGTACTGCATCAAATGTGAGTGTATATCGGTACGTATTGACAGTATCGTTTTGCATCTAAACCAAATAATGATAGAAATACACTGAACCATATCGTAAATTAAGTACAAAACTTAAATATTGTTTAGTTTAAATACGACATGGTAGATAATGAGAGTGCATTTGCTGTTAATTACTCACAGGTTAATTAAGGTGAATAAGTGCCAAACTTACTTAAATTAATGGCCAATTGCTTACACAATATGACTTAATTTCTCATTTTTAAATTTTGTAATAAATTAAATATTTTAGAATTAACGCCCCATGTTTAATGTACTTATATAGTGACATAAGTACGATATCAATAAAAGAATATGAACTTAATGAAATTGACTTATATGAATGGAGAAAGATTAAGAAGAAGAAGAAGAAGAAGAAAGAAGAGATTCAAAACTCTCAAATTTCAAACGATCTCTTGTTTTATAGGTGCAGAAGAAGCGCCGCGTGGTAGCAAAGGTGCACTGTCGGAACATCAAGAATGAGTGTCCAGAACCGTCGTGTGATACCCCGGTGCTGCTACCCGGCAGATGTTGTAAGACCTGCCCTGGAGACGTTGACTGTAAGTATGCTTATAACACTTTAGGTTAGTCCAAAAAAATACCAGTGATTTTTCACGAGAAGGCATGCACAGCCTTGCTTACTTTGGGATCTTTATAATTTATGGGTAGGGAGAAATACCGATGTGTTCGTACCAGATCCCAGACTCTCCCCATATGCCGGATGAACACTGCGGGGGTTTTGGTGGAATTTCATTTAACCAGGAACCAATTCAAAGGATAACTTGGGTATCTTAAAACAAAGCAGAACATTTCACTCTGAAAACAAGAACACCAATTCTAACTCATAGACAATATTGGTCGTTAACTTAGTAAGTTTCTATTCTATGAGAGTTGTGATTAAATGATAAATTAATTATATCCATGCATTCAACCCTTAATTACCCTTAAAGATACTCTGTTCATACTTAGCTACTAGGTACAAATGCATTAGGTAAGCTCTCTGTTTACTGGGGTTTGTTTGAAGGAAATGCTATGTCTTTGGAACAAAAATATTTGCAATCACTTTTTAAACTACAATGACTTGTATCGATATGTAGTTATACGAACATATATCACTCAGTTCGAGGAAGGAGACACTATATTTTATCAGTATCCGTTATTCTAGTTATTGTATCGAATGATAACAACAAAGATAGTTTTGAACACTTTCGATTAAAGTTACTTACAAGCCATACACTAGCAACAAAATTAAAGGATGATCTAACAATAGCCAAAGAGCATCGCGATAGCGGTATTCTGTTATCAATCTAGACGGTGACGGTGACTCGGAACGATATTAATGACACGAAACAGTGACAGTGCCGTGGTTAATTAAGATAGTAGACATGTTAATATCTTCTTTACTAGTGCACCCGGCAGATTATTGCCCGGAAAAACAGCGATTGGAACAAGACAATTTTTGTAAAACATTGTATAAAAACAATAACAATAACAATATATGTAATATAATTTAATTACAGCCTACCACATATTCTCACCATCGCCATGGGTTGACTGGTAGAGAATGCCAATAGGCATTAAGTCCGCCCCTTATATAGCCTAGATTTAGGTTTTTTACAATAAAGTGTAAATAAAATAAAAATAAATAAAATATTCTTCAAAACCAATGAAATTCATCGAAAAAGAAAGAATGGGAAAACAGTAGCTTGTTTTCATTCTAAAGTCTTCAAGTATCTCCATATAAAACTTCATCATAATCAGTTCAATGGTTTGGTTGTGATCACGTCACGTCACGTCACAGACAGAGTTACTTTCGCATTTCTAATCTATATAAATAAAATTCTCGTGTCACAGTGTTAGTTGCCAAACTCCTCCGAAACGGCTTGACCGATTTTTATGAAATTTTGTACGTACATTTGGTAGGTCTGTAAATAGATTGTAAACTATGTTTTGTAACCCTAAGTTTTAAGGGGGGCCAAATATCCAACATATATATTTTAAATTTTATGTACTAATATTTTTTTATAATGTGTATCAAAAATACATACAACTCCCTATTTTTTTACACTAACTTTTATATGGGGAAACAATGTTGACGGGGTCAGCTAATGTGCCTTTAAAAAAAACGAAGTGATACATTTATTTATTTATATCACCTCTTAAAAGAAGAAACAATGGTATTGTCTATCAATTAACCCTGGGGGGGAAGAGAAAGAAAAGGTAGATGGTAGGCGTTAACACAACATAATATAAAAGTTGAAATTTAAATATTCATTTAATTTTCACTTTCGTCAACTTCCCGGTAGATGGTTTGACGATAGAAACATGTTGATAAAGTATTACTGATTTAATCGGTCCATGTTTATTATGTTTGGTATCATTGTTATCATGTACGATATAACCTCATAAGAAATTATGAAATATAACGGGAATAACAAACTGTAACAATTAATTACATACATGTTTATGTTGAGGACCTGCCTCAAATTGACGAATCAATAATATCTTATACAAATATTTTTTTTCTCAACGCAATGCTAAAAAAGAAAGTACTTAGTTTGTAATTTAACTTTGTGAAAACACTTGTTATACAATCAGATTTATAAAGGTTTTAGTAAATAGATTCGGAAAGAAAGAATTAACTTTTGGCCTTTTAAAAACATGTTTCATTAGAACTTTAGTATACTCCACTAATTTCAGTAACAATGAATGTCTTATATACTTAACACAGCCCCATTAAAGCACGAATTAGAATTATATATAAATTGTGTTAATGTAGTTATCGAGTTATTACCTATATTTGTAATTATGTCATAATTCTTAATAATGTATGAGTAGACAAGTAGTAGAGTTGCATAGAAAATAATATAATTCGATTTTAACTGATAGTTAGAAAAGATTAAATAAATATGTTTTGTAAGGATTATAATCTTTACTATTCTAGAGTACGTACATTGTCACTTAGCGTCAAATAAGAACCAAAATGGTAAGAAAAAACACCTAGAAGGTATGAAGGACTAATTCTCTTCTCCCATACTCTACATTCGGTAGAGTGTCATGCCCTCTGTTTTCAACACTATATACTTTTTGAGCTTTACTTTTACAGCTTTTACAGGCTTGACGGTGAATATTGATCAGTTAGTAAGATTGGACCATGTACACAAATATTTTATACATAGATAATAATTAACACTTTAATATAACTGCCACTAGATGGCTTTATTTCTTAATTGGTAATACGTTTTATTTTATTGATTCGTCTGACACCAAACTGTGCACGGAAATATTTAAGACCCAAAAATATAGTTCGGTAAATCAATCAAATATCGCTATATTTGTCAGCTAGGAGACAGATTGAAAACGGGATTACATTAAAATGTTTTCTTTTTTACAATTTCTACAACGAATTATGTTGTGGAACATACATTTTTATATCTACAGACGTAAATAATAGGCGGGACGTTGGCACGGTTTTGCTTATTTATCGTTAAAAATACGTTACTCTTCTGTAAATTCGATATTTACAATTTCTACAACGTATTATATTTTGGAACATCAATTTTTTTTTATATCTAGAGACGTAAATAAATAGGCTGAACGTTTGCCCAGTTTTACATACCGTAAAAAAATACGTTGCCCTTCTGTAAATTCGACCTTTTAGACCTTCGCGGTTAAGTGATGTTAAGAGCGAACGTCTCGTCGTGGCCGACCGCTAAGGGAGTGGTCATTCAGGGACAAGGTCTGTACGACCGGTGGGTGTTAGTGGTTGCCAAGTGGGCCGAGCGGCGAGCAAGCTTCCGCGGCCATGCTACCAGGCGCACAGTGCGTCGAAGAGATGCAACGCAACGAGTATTGCAACAGTTGCACGCGGTCACTGCACTCTGTATAATCTGTGCTGCAGACTGCACTGGAGTCTTTAGTATGCTGGATGCCTTTCAGACGCACGGATGTATAAAACTATACGTCTTAAGAAGGTTAAGTGATCGGTTTAATTAGAAAATTTAATTAAAATTAATGTGTCAAAAATGCAATTATATTACAGTTTCAAGTATGACGCGATACTACACATCTTAGGTAATTATTTCGTGAGTAAAAAAAATAAATGGTAAATGATTTGTTGGCGAATCGCCTTAGTTAAACTTACTGTAGATTAATATAAAACTTAAAACAATACGAGGAAAAGTGTTAAGGTCAACAATCAGTCAGAAAATGTCAGTTTGAAATATACAGTATACGTTTATAGCAGTGTATGTCATTTGTTAAATCGTAAACAAAAAAATAATATAGTAAAGTATTTTAACTATTTAGACATTAAGACTTAATGGCGGGCTTTACGCTATGGTAGAGACATTAGCATAAACGATGGGTTGCGAGACATGGGAGTGCCTTCCGCATAATTTTTACTGCTACATTGTGGTAATAAACGGTCGCATTGTTAATAAAACGCACTGAATAATCCTACAATAACAATAAATTAATTTTATAAGTCCTCACTTTACCATCTGCCGCGAAATCTGTTTACCAGTATTTTGTTATTAAAACAAAAGTGTTTCTTACAGTATGTAAAATGGTATTGAAACGAATTAGTAATTTAATTAGTAATAGTTTGATGTATAAATATTTTTAAAATAAAATTAAATGTCTGAATCTATCGTGGAACGTTTCAATGTATTTCAATTGTAGTGACGGAGAGTCCTAGAATAAGTAATTTTCCAGTGGGATAGGCTCGGGATTGGGATCGGCCTAGCATTGGCTAGGCTCGGGTATCCTCTCATAGTAAGAGGGTTTAAACCATAGTCAGTTGGTCAAGTACGAATTGGCAGACTTCACACACCTTCGAGAACTTTTAGGGAAGCAGATTTTCTCACGATATTTATCTTTGGCGATAATTAATTTAATTTTTGCACACAATTTTGAAAATTATTGATGCATGTAGGATTTAAACTCACGTCCATGTTCAGGAGGTCAATGTTCGAACCAGTAGGCTATTGGTACGATAAAAAGCTTCCTATAAGTTCCTTTAGCTTCCTTTTAATTTAAATCTGTATACATATAATAAAAATGTAACAGATCGCTGTCTGTACATTGCAGTTATATAAGTAAAAAATATTGGAAACTTGTTCACAGTAATTTAATCCAAAACAACGATTTTTAGAATTTTTGTCTATGCATTTGTGCACGCTAATCTTAGAAACGGCTTATCCGTTTTAGAGGCGGTTTTCACTAACATATTGTGCTAAGCTGCACTTAACACTTAATCTTTATTTCATGTCAATAGGTTAAAAAAAAGTTACGAAGATTTAATCATTTGTATGGCAAAACAGCGTTTGTGGGGTTAGCTAGTCATAGTCTGTTGTATTGCAATGACGTCAATCTTTAGCCAAGCAATTACCTGTATCAGGATGACCGATTTTATTGCCCTTTCGCCGGCCGTAAGCTAAATAAAGACAATGGACGCTATTAATCACTAAGCTCACGCAAGTCACTGAGCTTTCAGGACGGAGTGAGGTCACGACCCCTCACCACCTGTCAGCTTGTTCCTGGATCCGAAAGAGGTGAAACACTATGATCCCATTTTACCATCGAATTAAGTTATATTGTCAGTATATTTGTAACTGGTACAAAAAAGACAAATATTAAAATAAAAAAATCGCTACGTTCGAATATGAAAAAAGTATAATCTGATTTAAATGTGTTTTTAAGTCAAGAGTTAATTAGGCATCTACCTTAGAAAGGCTTAAATTGAAGTGCGCTTTACCATCCAAGATTACCCCCTCCTATTACCATCAGGTGGGATCGTATTCAAGCATTAACTTGTAATAAGTAAAAAATAAGATGCCGTTACAAACATGATTATAACACATTACATACTCGTATAAATACTAGCTGAGCCCGCTAACGTTGTTTCGCTATGGCGCTATTTTTTATGAAAAATAGGGTAAATGTTGGTGTAAAAAATAGTGGTTGGTGATAGAAAGGTGCAAATTGGGAGTCATATGTACTTTTTGGTGCCACATCATAAAAAAAAATATGTATAAAAAATTGTCCATAAAATAAACAAAATAATGTTGGGCGTGGCCCCCCCTTATAACTTAGGGATATAAAAATAGTTTACAACCTATTCTCAGGCCTACCGAATATACTTACAAAATGTCATAAAAATCGGTCAAGTCGTTTCGGAGGAGCATGGCTACTAACACTGTGACACGAGAGATAAACACTTTTTTATTATATGTGTCATTTTATTGCTGTTAGCAATATCTTTCTTAAGTATGTTCTTATGTTCAGTAAAGTAAAGTTCAGTAAGTATATTTTTAATTTTGCGTAGTGCACTCGTGGTTGAAAAATAATATCATAAAAACTAGATTCTACTAGACTAATGAAAATCACGACAAAATGAACTTAGCATACGACAAAGAGGTCAGTGGGGCGTCACCGAGCGAAATGGGTTTCGGAGGGCGCGGCGAAGCCTTTACAAAAACGACTCTTCGCCTGCCATGACTCCCTGGTAGGAATTTATTTTTATGGACTACGGATAAATGTCAGGGGAGTGCCGGGCGCCGCCTCGCCACGTGCTATAGCTTTCCTGCTTTACGGTCTTGAAAGCAGTGCTAATAAAAATATTGCATTTTCCACAGACCTCATTTCTCTAACAGCTGACAACCTACGGGCTAGGTCGGGCTTATCTGATATTATAAAGTGGTGTTCTTGTAATTAAAATGTTCTTTTAATTGCTGTTTAATTGTTTAGAATAGCTTAAGTTGGAACTTATAAGTGAACCCGAACTCAACAATACTGAAATACCTGAAATATTACCTTTAAATGTTTATACTTTCGGAAAATTTAATGAAATCAAAAAGAAAAGGTTAAAGAAACTATCGAATAGAAAATATCTTCTTCATTTCTAAAGTACGATCTCATTATTTGTTAAGTTGATAACGTGACTATTTTTATAGAGCATATATTTTATCCATCGCACTTTGTATACGACGTCTATTGTCAGCTTCAAGTAATTACGATAAATATTTTAATTTACATATTATCCTCAAAAACTAATTCACTTTATTAGACCCACGTTACAAAACACTTAATAATTTTGGCACTATCTTTACAAGTCAGGTTTTTTATTGTAACATTCTTATGTATGTAACTATTTTATAGTAATGTAATCCTAAGATTCATTTCTTTTGACAAATAAATGTATCTAATTAGACAAAAACAAATCATTTTATAAACATATTGTAATCCGGTTCGAATACCTTTTTACCCTAACTTGTTTGTTAAATAGTAGATTGAAGCTGACCTTTAGGAGTTAAAGGTGCTCTCGTTTTATTTTCGGACAGTTATCGGAAATGACCTAAAAGCTATCTGCTGGACCTCGCTACGCTTTAGTTTTAGATAAAGTTTATAATGGCTCTCGTGTTACCTCATTGTCCTTGTGTCTCCTATATATCTTTTCGCTCGCTTATGTTACCTGTCTAGGGGTCGAGGTTCGAATCCTGCACATTTGTCTAATGTATCGAAAGTTATGTGCATATTAGAAATTAGATATCTTTATGTTTTTCTAAAGTTCTCTGCGTGGTGGAAATGAATTACCACTTGCTTTGGTCAAGGAAAATGTCGTGAGGTAACTTGCAGACTTGTATCAGATCATCAATTTCCCGAAGGTATGTGAACTCTGCATTTTGGTCAGTGTGGACGATTATACTCCTCATATTGTAAGAAGAGTCGTTCATATGAGTGGAACCTGTAATAAGTCAACTATACTTCATGAATGAACTCTCATCCCGATTTCTATACTGCGTTAACCAACATCAGCACGGTCATTAGTACAATGAGTGACTGTTAGTAGTAATAACTTGTAGGTAAGCATTTAAAGGTCGTAACGATCCAACACATGGCGCTGTATTTAAGTCATAAAGAAATTATATTAATGTAATCGAAATATTGAAATATATTGGCGAATAAATTATAAGCAGTGACAGCCTACTGTTTTAAACAACGGTCTCCCGAACGGGAGGTCGTGCGATCGAATCCGACGCCCATCAATAATTTTCTAAATGATGTACGTGTTCTTTTTTTTGAAGACATTTTGAAGACACGAGTGGTAGTAATCGAGTAGTGGTAAGTAATCGAGTTCAAACTTACGCATAAAGCTTTTAGGATATTTCAAAACGCCTTAAGTGTTTTAAAAATAAACTTTTTAATTAATTAAATTTAATAAATGTATTTAACTTAACCTTTAAAATTGACATCATTCATGTATAGAATAGCGAAAATACAAAAATGCTACATATCGCCTTTATCCATTCAAGTCTTCAGTTATCACTTGCTTCAGTAAAGGAAACAGTGAGGACACCTGCATACCAGAGGATTCCACATAACGTTCTCGAAGGTGTATGAAATCTGCCAACCTGCACTTGGCCAGCGAGGTGGAGTATGACCTTAAAGCCGCTCAGTGAGAAAGTAGACCCGAGCCCAGCATTGATACAATTATGGGTTGCTATGGTACGGTACTGTCG
>DWPQ01000393.1:0-17169 GCA_018251795.1 Perichares adela
CAAGAGGTCCTTGAACTAATAGTCCAGTGCAAGTATACCGAGAGTACAAGGGCCATCCTTTTTCCTAACCCTTTTTAAATAACAGTAGTTCGCGTTCTTAACTTAACCTAACTTTTGTACCTACACATCTTTGCTCATATTCAATATTATAGCCACTCTCACTCATATACCTTTTAACTTTCAATATTTCTATTTTTTATACGCGACAGCGTTTAAATACCTTTCTGACTTTAGATAGCTTCAGTTTCAAATGATGCTCTATATTGTTTCGATGTAACAAATGTATATTGAAATTTAGTACATTTAATGTTAGTAGTGGGTGCATGTGTGTCGCGGCGGGCACGCTTCCGGTGGCGAGCTGCGGAACTGACGCGATCACAACGTACAGCTCTGTTTGAATTGAGACCACTGTGTAACTGGTCTGGATGTGATCACGTTGCATTGTTTCGTAACGGAGTATCAAAGGAGTATCTTGGAGTATTGAGCAAATCCCTTCCCCCACAAAAAGCTGAATTACAGGCGTTTACGTTTCAGCATCTATTTCGAGTGTCTATTAAGATAAATAAACACACTAAGGAGACTTTATAAATAATCAATGGGATTGCGTGTTCTATCAGCAGATGGAGCACTCAAGTAGATTGAAAGAAAGCCGGGGCTGTTAATACGGTAAATGAAATGAATGAAGTACACTTTTTATACTTACTAGCTGTGTAACGGTGTAAGGTAAACAAGTTAATAGTAAACGATCATGCAACCGATATGTGAGTGAATAGCTAATATAATAATTTTGTTTAACCAAGTTCAAATAAGACAATATTCATATTTGTAGTCGACCACAGGTGTTGGTTGTGTATTAAGTGTTGTCTTCGAGTTTGACGATGACTAAGTAATTTGTAATAGACTGTATGCTCGGGCTCGGTGAAGTCTCCAAATTTTAAGGAAGTTTGAAGCGCATCATGTTGCGTGAGACGAAACTGGTCGGTTACTGACCAAACAAATTGTCACATGTCCTTAAGCCGCTCGAAGGACCAACTCGATCACGAATATCATCCCACGGTTTATGTTTTCTCGACAAGCTATAATGGCAAAGCTTGCCTACTTTGAATGCAGCCAGCGATGTTGCAGTAAGCAGAGAATCGAGTTAACATAGCGTGAGCTGGGGGCCACGCTAGCCTATCTATCCAGTTTCATGTCGATATATCATTAAGCAATTTAAACTCTGTTTCTACAGGCACACAGACGATTTTCCACTAGCCAATGATAAAGAACCAGTCGGTGTGGGCTTCGCGCTAACGATTAAGATGGATCAATTGCTTGCACATGACGCTGGTACAATCTCGGCTATAAATAATGTATCTGTGTCCGTCTGTAGCTTAATTACGTTCCAGGGAAGCTATCTGCGGAAATATCGTTTCTGAGAATATTCGTAACAAGGATCCATTGGACGTTTTATGATAAACCTTTCTATATTATTCTATCGTTGGGTTGTTATTGCTCATTGATAAGTCCCAAGCATTTTTCGTCATACACTCTTTCTTCTATAAAATGCGAGAGTTACAGGTTGAGGTTATAATTACAATTAGCATCCACACCGTTCAAACCAAGACTGAAGCGGCTCTCTAATGCATTTTTTTTAGTTCTATGTCAAACTTTAGTTCAGCACAAGGTATGTTTCATAATTTCATCTCAATCGTACTGCAAATTAATTAACAATGTTCTTAATAGATTTTTTGCTTATTTCGGATCTCGTAAGAAAGACTTTAATTGACCTTGCGTTTGAACTCTGAAAGTGGCGGTTCGAAAATGTGTTTGACGTTTAATTTCGTCGAGTGTCATTAAGAGGAGTTCATTAAGGATGATTAATTTTTACTTTCAAGACTCTCTCTCGTCCGTAAATCTTATTTTCGACAAACCGGGAGTAACTGAGGGGAACGTTCATCTTTGCGTTTGTATGCTTTAATGAAGGATTTATTGTATTTTTTTTTATGTCCAATAACTAACGTTACGGTAAGTTTAATTAATTATCACTGTAGCAATCACTTCAGTTTTAGAGAGCGTTTAAAAATTTGTAATATAAGTATGGAGAGGCCTCTGATTACAGCCTATTTTGATAATAAGACTCAAAGACAACAGCCCTTTGGCTTCTAAGGGCATGTTAACTACGTTTTACAGTTGTATTCGCTAAGCAGTCCTTGAGTCTGGTATGTAAAAGCTTGTAGGGGTTCTACGAACTTCCGTTTCCTTCATCGTTACTAAATGACTTCATCTCTAACACACACCGGGGAGGAATAAGTGGTCTACTCTATCCCTTCTTACTTCTGGTGCTAGAGGACCGTGCCTTTTAGTTTAGTACAAGTACAACGAGGTTCTGCCATACGCGTGGCGTGTCAGTTTCCTTAATGTTGTAGAACTAGAAATGAGCTTCAAGTTGGCCTGCAAACAACGCGGCACTGTGCCAATGCGTGACGCGTGATGAACTTGATTTTATTAGCGACGGTTCATTGTCCGGTTATGCAATATTGGTATTATTTATGCATAGTTTCATTCTACACGAAAAATGCACTTTATGAGTTTTGAGTTTGTTATGAAAAGTTTGATTGTGTGGCCTTATAGTTCGATTAGCTGACACCGGATACGTGTTAGTGCCTGCCATATTGTAATTTTTTTGCTGTTTAACTGTACTTATTCCGAGCTGATTACGATCACCTAGTCGTGACACAGCGGGGTAGACACGATGCACGACGTATTAAACTGAATGTTTAAAAAGAAGTATAAAATACGTCATCATAAAAATAATATCGACACTACATATACCTAACTATGTCGAAGTACTAGAAGTTGACCTGATGTGGTAATTGAAGTCTCAAAAGGTGTGTGAAGTCTTCCAAACCGCGTTTGGCTAACATGGTTGACTTTGATCCTAAACTTCTTTCATGTGAAAGCATATCCGAGCCCAACAGAGTGAAAATTATGGGTTGTGATGATGATGATAATGATGAATTCTACACGTAACAAAATCCAATTGAATTTATAGTATAGACAAGATTGTGGATGTGCATGTGTGGCACATAGTAACATTACATATTACATTTTAAAAGTTTTTTAGGTTACTTATGCCACACATTTTCAAAGGACGTAGCATTTGCCATGTACACCTACATTCATAGACTTGATACATCAAACAAACAATTTTACGATGACAAAGTAATCCATGCTTTTACCTCTATAACTATAGGTTATAACCTACAGCTGAAAAGTCAAATCAACATTTAACGTACACGAGACCGAATGAATAATTTGGCCTCTCATAACAAGATTTCATGTTCAATTATCACTTTTAAAGCGCAGAGGGTCAATCGAAAGAAATAAGAACCCAATAACGACTGTAATACGATGCAATTGGGGTCGATATTTAATTTCAGAGAGGTTGTCACCTCTGGTCGACCCGTTAGTCACAAGATCTGTACGCAGTTGAAGCGGCCACCCGTAGTGTTTTATGTCAGCCTGGTATGTCGAGTGCTTGTTTACTTTTTTTTTATCGACGATCAATTGTGTTGTGAAATTAAATGACAGGTAGCAGACGAGCTTATGGTCACCAGGTGTCACCGATCTCTATAATGTAAATGAATACACTGGGTTACGGGGAGAACATTGTAATGTCAACTTGAGGCAATGTACTTTGGGACATCATTTCGTAGTAGCGAACTGAAAACTAAGTTTCGATTTTGTACAGTATGTCACAAAGGCCGATAACTAACCAAAGTTGTTTTGTTTGCATATCCCGACTGATGGCACTGCATCGTATGGTGTCATAGGAAATTAATCAATTTTTAAACTAGATAGATATCCAACGTTTTAATTTTATAGAGATCAGTGACCGGTGTTATGCCGACATTGCAGATAATATATTTAACGGTAAAATATATGTTCCCTGATGAATGAGGGTAAACATCAACACGTAAATAATTATTGTTAGTGGCATCCGAAATATCTCGGGTACGTGTGAAGCGAAGATGCGTCATCCTAAGGGATGATGTTTCTACTATTTTCGGACACATAGTCATCCACTTGGTGTATTGACCTCTTAATCCCATTAAGCAATTCTTATTTATTTTTAATTGAACGGCGCACATGACCGTCATTAGTGCCTTAAATAAAATGTTTCATCATAATAGTTATTAAATGAATGCAATACTTATCTCTTTCGGTATACAAAACTTTGTTTTTAAATCTTACTTAGCGCACAGTTTTAAAATCAGACAATTTGTCATCAAGAAATAGAATGAATGGATATTTCTCGCCGCCACTACAGAAACGTTTATATCTGTGGTCGATAAATATTGTCGTTATATCTTTATGAGTCAGTGTCACAGTGTAAAAAACGTATACAGAGGTCCCATCGCAACTCTGCTAATGGGCCCAATACAGAGGGTATTAAAATTAACACTCTCAATTTGTTCTAACAATGAGTCAGAAAGTATCGGATCGATGCCGATGTGTTCAGTTGAGTAACTATAAATATTTGTTCCCTTGGTTGTTTGTATTTGTAAGCTTCCAATTATGTGTGAATGCAATTGGTGACACCGTAAAGCTTAGTAGGGTGTAATTTTATTATGCGGCTGTTATTAAACGGAACTATTCCCCCATTACTTGTACCATTATTTTACGATAACAGTCCATTATCCCGTCGTACGTTAACGGGACACACTATGAAAAATTGTGGTTACAGTGTGGTATGGCAGCTCTTTATTGATGTGCTATCTGTATGAATTAAATTATGTTGTGCGATACCTGCAATTTAATTAATTGTACGGTAACACACACGTCATAGTAATGTTAATTTATTGAAGTTGTTATATTTAAATTAATTAATATTTTTACTGCCACCCAAATAACATATGAATCCCAGTTTCCGACCGGCAACATTACTTAATCTGTCTTAAAGTAGCAAAGGCATTAATAGTATACAGCGTCACAACAGACTGTTGATACTGCTTTAGAATAATAAAGGTTTTTATATGATATAGATCAAGATTATTTTTTATATTATGAATCATTAATATATATGATGAGTCATCACCGGATGAAAGTAAACCCTTCGGTCGTATTCGGGCGGGACCCGCGCTCGGCTCGGTTGAAGGTCGCTCTATAATCGAATGTTTGATCGGGGTACACTTCGTGGAACTGATTCACCCAAGTGTCTATAAGTGACGTGATCGTTGTCGATGTGTTTTTTGTCAACGAACTAAAGTAAGTAATAAGTGACAATGTCTTATATTACGATAACAACTATTGTAGGCCTATTGTTGCTCGCGTGGAATATTTCGAGTAAAGTTTAATAACGTCACATCTTTTTATTGTTTGCATCAGCATGACGACCCGGATGGCGCAATGGTTAACACGCCGGACCGCTAATCCGAGGGTCCTGGGTTCGATTCCCAGCGAGGCGGAAATTTGAATGATGAATTAAAATTTCCGTTCTTGGTCTGGGTGTGTGTCCTTGTCTTGTGTGTTGTCCATGGCACCCACGATACAGGGAATCCTAGTGTGGGGCTATGAGTGTGAAGCGTTATTATTATTATTATTCTGCTGTCGGCCCTAGCGGCCTTTACAGCTTCACGCGGACAGAAAGGCGAGCTTGGAATGCTCAGATAGAGAAAAACTTAAACTAGCGAAGATGGGGTGAAACCTTTTCGAAAAATAGGGGCTGCGAGCGTCCTAAGGGCACCCCTTGTAAGGTTCGAGCCTCGGCTTGGGACGTCGGTTTATATTGTGATCTGTGGAGAAAGTTTGGATAGATTCCCGGTCACTCTGACGGGTGATGTACAACGTTATGTCCAGTTCATATCCATGAATCCCGTTCGAAGACCATCCGGCGTAAATGGGGAAGCTTATTTATTTCAGTTATTAAACTTTCACTTACAATTAATATAAGTAATTGTCAACCGTTTATGGCGTGTGTCGGCCGGCTACCGAGTACTGGTATCCACACGTACAGCTGAAGTATTCGCTCGTTAGGGGCCGCCATTAGCGAAACCGCAGTGTTTGTGTGAAAGTAAATAATATTATTGCTTCCTTTCTTGTGCGATTGACTGTTACTATTTTTTGCAGCTCGTCTTCGAACGTCATTACTTAACGTAACATACAAATGGCGCAAATCGCTTTCTTTTGAGCTATTGATTTTTGTCATATTTTAAATTATCGTCATAGTATCCGTCCTAAATCTATTCTTTAATCGATCCTTTGATTATTATCATATGATATCAAATGCATATAGTTCAGGATTTCAAGATAAGAAAAAAGTAAGTGGTATTCTTATAAGCAGTGGTTTGAGCATTGATCTCCTGAACAGGAGAATATGGCAAGTTGCAACTACTACAGATTAAAAATATTCACTGTGCATATAATGGAAATTCCCGGCAACCGTGTAACACAAAATGATGATGATCTCAATATGATACATACAATACGTATTAAACAACTACACAATGCCGTTTAAATGGACGTTGTTAATATTCAAATGGCGTATTTCCTCGATGTTTTTCTGTGTGATTCATCCTCTAATGACATGAGGTAACGTGACATTGTAGTCTGCAAATGCGGAGCGACTAGTTGGCCTCCAAGTATACACGCGGTGCCTGGCAATCGCGAAAGGAGATGAAAACGAAAGGATAAACGAACAACTGTCATGCCGCAACAAACAGATCCTAAAATTATATTTATCAGACACAATAATTAATTTACGAAATTGTACTTATTTTTATCGAGTAATAAGTTTTTTTTTTTAATTTAATAATTTTGTACCTGATTAAATTAAGTTTAATTTAATAAATTAGCACTGTCGGATACAGTACGATCCAGGCCTCACGGTCGATATCGTCACTTACGAAGAAGACTCGTACCATAAACAAGAACGCTTAAGAGAACATTATTAGTGATTTTACGGGAGAGTGAAATAATAATCGATATCGACAGATACTGCACGTTACAGCACTACCATGATAAATATAGCTCTTGTATTACCTTCCAATTCATTCAAAGCTACCAAAATACAATCGGGTCGTGATTCAACGTGATTCAAGAAGCCGCGTTACACTACACATTTAGGTGTTGTTTAGACTTTGTGACTGTTATTTATGGGTGCAGAGGCGTCACGATCTCGATACTACGGCTGAATGTAGCTTTTTTATTTTGTAATTCATTGAGAACGTCGAACGATGTTACAAAGATAATCCTTCCCGGTTCCAATTAGATCGTGGGATTATGAAAAGTAAATTAATGTTTACATGTGTTTTGATTGTGAAATTTATTTATACCTAGTAAATTATATTTTATTACCGTCGTAAATTTAATCATTCAACAGGCGCTGTGCTTCATTAGTAGAGAGGTCTGTCTTAGTTCTCAATTCAAGGGTCAACTGTTGAAATAAAAAAACGATCATATCACAATTTAAATCTCGAGTATTTAACGGCTTCGCACTGTAAATGTTTTAAGAGGATTTTCTGTTTTGTCTATAACAGTTAATTACTTAGTATTTCAACAAGCGTAGTTATAGGACATATTAGTAAACAAAATAATGCTCATATGGGTTTGGGGGGCCAAAGGCATCACAAACAATCTAGACTCGACAATAGACAATTTGTCTGTCATATATTTAGGTTGGCGGTCAGCCCCAAATCGAACCCGGAGCCCTTCGCTCTGCAAATAGGCTCGACAACGCTATCGTTGTTAACAATATACGAAATATATTTTTTCTTATTGGTATAAATATTTTGTTTAAGGAAGAATTTCATGTAAAGCTCACATTCAGACGGCCCTGCACTGCACACTGCGCCCGGTTGGTAGTGACGTTGTCTGGAGAACGATTCCCGCGTTCGATTTCCGGTCCAGACAGACATTTGTATAACAGAAAGGCTTGTTTTGGGGTCGACGGTGTTTGTGATGTCTCATTTGTATGTCTATGTCATCTACAACACAGGGAATGTTAGTGCGACGGTGTGTGTGTGAGCGTTTATTGTTTACAAAAAAGATTAGTACTGTATTATTATTTATTTATGACCAAGACCCGGGGTCACTGTCCTGTCCGGAAAAGCAGCCAACGCATAATGTTTTTGTAGAACATTGTTTTTATGTATCTCGTAAAGCAATAAAATTACTAGAAAAACTAAAAAAAATTACCTTCGAGTATTTCCATATGAAATTTCATCACAATCGGTTCAGCGGTTTAGTTGTGATCACGTCACAGACACACAGACAGAGTTACTTTCGCATTTATAATATTAGCATAGCATAGATTCATAGTATTGTTGTCACTGCCAGGAACCCTCGCAACAGCCATGGGTTGATTGGCAAAAAATGCCATCAGGCATTAAGTCCACCCTTTGTTAATGTTCTAAGTCTAACAATTAAGTTTAAATAAATAAATTTGATATTCAATAGATCTGTTGACCTACAATGACCCCGCGACCAGAGTATCCACATCATGAACATTATCTATGGAGGCAGTCTGCTGGTAGTACGAGTATGCTCAACTTGAAGTATTAAAGGGCCGTAAACAGCGCGCAGTGCTCCAGCGTCATAACTGGTGTCTCTCAATCTCGGCTAATGGTGTTCCTGCCTCGTAAACCCTCTCGTAAATATAGTTAAAGGACCAGTCATACTGAGTTCTTGGTGTTGCGATTTTGTTGAAACTTATAAAGGAAATCAAGGTGAATTAATTTTATATTTTTAATATGTCTAAAATGTCTATACTTACTGACTATTCGCCGATCGTTTCAAACTTACCAAACTCACGAGGAACAGATGCCTCTGGCATTTCCTTTAATACTTAGGGCTCACCCGAGTAATAAAAAAGACATATAATCATTTTATTATATAATCAAAAATAGGTTCCAACAAGTAAGTTAAAAAAACAGCAACTATTTAGTACGAATCAATTTTTAAACCACGTTTTAACCAATTAAAATTTCCGTTCACTTGTAAAAGAAAATTGTCTAGTCAGGTGTTATTTAAAAATCTCACTGTCGTAAATACATAAACTTCCTGATCTATTTATTTTAGCTTCATGCACCATAGTACAAAAGAAAAATCAGATTGAATACAGCATTATCTATCAGTTAACCGTAAAACAGTGTAAATATAATCTCCATAACGCGACACCGCTAATACGTAAATACGTACATGTATATGATACGTACAGATAAATGTAGTTTATACACAGGTACAGATGATTGATGACATTGGTGATTAAGCTGACGAAGGCCTACTTATTTAACTGGAGATAATTACGTTGCGTACACGTACACGCTACATACATAAAATATTCAACCGAGCCATATTCAACTGTTTACATAAAAGTCGCGGCGCATTCTGCAACCTTGTCGCTAGAATCCGACCTTGCCGTCAATCTCGCCCGAAATGGATCACAACCATGTTGTGCAGAATTAATAACAATCACGGCTACTGAACACGTTGTGTGAATCTGCCCTTATACGTGTTTGTTCTCGCGAGCCATACCATGAGTTGTGCAACCCGCCATTACTTTTGCCAGCAGGTAAGGCTTAATTAAAATACTACTCCTGCAAGGTCATTGCTTGGTATACCCTTAAAAGCTCGCGTAGTTTTTTAATAGGAAGTCTTAAGGTGCAGTTCAGAGCAATAAATATCAGATTTGTTAAATGACGCGGCACCATATTGCGTATTTAATTCAGTGCTGATTAATAATATTTTTTACCCACCTCAATAAGCACAATGATAGATCTGCGATATTATATTGTCATTGACACTTAGGGGTCAAGTCAAGCGTAATCTGTCATCAATTGGATGATAAAAAAATATTACTAAGCAAAAGAAAAATTGCAAAAAACCAACAACCATCAAGAGTTGCCTGCGTATGGAATACAGGGCATGGTTTTTATTTGTTTTGCACCGAATACTTGTTTTCAGCATTGCTGGCCATTATGAGAAGTTACGTTTTGTAGCCATTATGGCGTGAATGATATCCGGAGAAAATAATATTATGAAAACAGTATTTTTGCCACGTTGACGCATTTGGCGCAAACATTACACTAAAACAACTTTTATTCACGAGCGCGAAAAAAATAATTCTCGATGTAACGACAACCACGTATGTCCAGCACTCATAACGAATATTATATCTAGTTCGGCGCAGTGCCTAAAAGCTCATGTATGGCGGCTAAAACCATGGACGTAATGGCTAATAGCGTCACAACGAGGTCGTGACGTTATGAAATATCCACATTCCATGAATAATTAGTTCTCTCGCTTTCTAATTTCATATAGTATCAACTATTACCATTAGTAGTCGATTTTCATAGCTTTAATGGCTTATTAATTTTTCACGAAGTAAGCGTAATATTTCTAATACGCAAACATATTCGAAATTAATTATCACATCCTTAAGTGAAGGAAATCGTCGCGATGAAACCGGCATACGATTTTAGAGGACTTTAATATAAAGTCAATAAGCTGCCAATCTGCACTTTCTTAACGTGGTGGACAAATGGTCTATTGGAACTTGTAATTTTTCACATGGGTAGGGTGATGTTGCTGATGAGGCGTAGTATTTGAGTTGTTCATGCTACTTATTTAGGTCTAGATCTAGCTAAGACGATACGTGATGCCTTGTAAGGATTTTCTAAAAGTTCCCGGGACTACCTTATTTTGTCATTGTGCATGAGATGAGAGCACTGCACATCGGTGGGTTCAATTGAGTTTGCGAACCCATCCGCAATGTACCGGCTGTTAAGGAGGTTTTACTGAATGGGAATCCCTCACAACCAGTAATCTCAGAGAGGTAGTATATTATTTTTAGTTTTAAGTTTTCCCACACTATAATAATAATAAAATGCCAATTTGCCAGACTTAAAACGCCGTTACCGTTTGCTTCCTCTACATTAATAAAATAAAAAAAAGCATTCCAAATAACTATACACAATAAGCACAGAAAGCTTCAATGCAAGTTACTGATGCCAACATCCTCGCGAGTACTGTTAACATCCACTTTCTACCGGCATGTTTAATGGAGGTGAACAAAACGCCGATGGAGCGTGATAGGGAAACAATGCCTTGACCTCTGGCCTCTGTGGCGTCTGTAAGGGTCTCGTCACAGCGAACATTCGCGATGGGGGCTCATTGGTTACAGATGAACAATGTTTAGGGGATCACTGATGCTTCTTAGGTGAACCTTTCTCTTGGCATCACCTGTACAGGTTGAAAATAATAGATCAGCGTGTGCAATCGCCATCGCCGTAGTGAACGCCTTAGTTTCAAAGGAATACCTTAGTTTTCTAAGACAACAGGATATCAAAATATAACGTAAGTTTACTTAATGCTAATGTAGAAATTGTGATGACAGTGCGAATAGTGGTGTAAGTTTTTCCCGGTTCAGAAGAACTCGCATTATTTTTTTTAATCTCAGCTATAATAGAATTCGTGATCATTGTCATCGTGTATTATTTCAATTGAACGTGTAACAGGCAATATGCCCGTGCAATTTTTATAGATGTGGAAGCAGGAAACGGGCTCGTTAAGACCATTACAGTCCAATGCTATCCTTCCTGAAACACTCCTATTTAAAGTCGAACATTAGCTATTTCGTAGAAGTGAGAATACCCTTCCTTAGGATACACCATACTACAAGCTTATATGAATCTTACAGAGTATATATCGCCTATTCTTTGGTCTGCGCCCCCGTATGCCGTATCTCTGTAGGTTCTAAGGGTCTCATCTAGTCGCAGAGGTATTCGCGTTAGCGGGAGCGCATCAAGGTCATCGCATCACGACTTGCATGTAAATAAAGAAAGTTGGATAATGTTGGATATTTGTTATACACTGTATAATATATATAAACAAAGCTTGAGATTAGAATAATTTATTTTTATGACTTGGAGGCAGATAATTGGAATGCGGCCCACGTGGCCACGTGTAAATGGGCACTGAGGCATAAAATAATCGTCCCGGCGATCTCTGTAACGAAACAAAAGATTGCTTGAAGCAACTTGTTTCACAGGAAAATATCCTGTACTAGGACATAATTATGTGAAAAATGAATACAAGCTCTGCTATTTTAGATATACATATTTAATGACAATTAATTCTGTAGGAAAGCAACAAGTCATGTAAGTAGCAATCGTAGATGGATGCATCTAATTTGAATGGGATGGGCGTGGCGCTCGAAACGGTTGATCGATTCATACCAATATTTGCAGCCTGTGTACTAGCGGGTCGTTCACCTTTAGAGATGAATAGTTTTTCTTACGAGTGTTAGTGGCACAAGTTATAAGCTTTGAAGTTTAACTCCTTGTCTTAAGTTACTTCATTTGTCGGGCGTGATATTTGATATACCTAGGTACTGTAAAAATAAACTGTAAATTACGTTTTACCTTAACTAATACAGAACCTACCTAAGAAGAAGGCACTATGTTATGAATATTTTACTAAGCTTTACTCTGTAAGACTTTATAATGTAAAGGAATAAAAAAAACCGTCTTAAAACTATTTTATTTTAACAACACGCCAGGGATTGAGATCGAAATTAAAAAAGGGTCACCGAGCGATGCACCTGTTGCATGCACCTTTCGCCTTCTGCATAAATAACTCTTATTATCGTCTTATATCGTCGAAAAGGTGTTACACCTTGAATAATAACCAGAACCAATATCTAGTCGTAAAGTTACCTAAACTGTTTTTTTTCATTTTTTATAAACGAAACCTCCGTTATGAAACTCACAAACCCCGGAATAGTATGCACCGTGTTGTAGGTTAGGTGGAAATAAAATACGTTGATAACACGCCTCAAATAACAAGGAACTGTTTCAATAGAAAAGGAAGGGGTTATATGGTAGTCGTTATTAGCCCTTTGAATATATATAACAATTATCTAGCAATGAACCATTTGTTTACGGTGTTTATCCCTTATTAGGTCGCGTATCTTTTGACGTGTTAAACACCAACATTTTTTTTATTCTGTTGTTTCGGATGGGGCACATAGATACACTCAGTTATGCGAGTGATCTAATAACAATTATGTTTTTTATCGGATATACGGCAACCAGGATATCGTGGAATAAAATATACATTGAAGTAATGCATATCTGTTTAGTATTTCATAGCTAAAACTACTTCCAGTTTTGTTCCCGACAGTTATATTCATCCGCTTGTTCTAACATATTGCACCACGCATCTACCGACGAAATGTGTGGGATCACGCCTCGGTATTATAATTGAACTCGCCATCTATGCTAATGCGGGCTCCTCCATTACAAGGCAAGTTTGCACCTACAGTACTCCAATGTTATACAAAAATGACTTCTACATCGTTATTAAAATGAACCAACTGTTAATATCAGCTTTACGGTATAACGTTGCTGGTTTTTGTTTTGATTCATATACGATGACTCTTGCTTTTGATGTTGTAATGAAGAGGACCGGTGAGGATTCAGACAAGGAATGCTAGAACTCCCAGGAATTAGTAGTAACAGCCTCCATACATCTCTACGTCTAAACCAACCTCCCCTACTGCCAAATAACTGTTTAACGCCGCAATGTGATTCGGAGAAACCTTAATAATCCAAGTTACAAAATAAATGTTCCTGCTACAGTATTTGTTGTAAAATCATCCATGAACTTGTTTATGTGTTAGGGTTGTAATGTTGAAGAGTCAATTAACAAGCGAATTTATTGCATCATTTTTCGCCGGCGCGGCATCGACTATGATACGCATGTAGGATCACTTGATGTGCATTTTTGTCACTTATTACCATAAAAATATATTTCATCGCCTATACTTTTCGAGGCTGTAGATGGTTTAAAAATGTTACGGTATTCTCGGATCAATCAAATCAGATCCTTGTTAGTATCCGTTAATTGATTCTCATCCAATCATCCGTCACATCAATTCGGGTGATTCGTCTATGGCAGTACGGTAAGTGCGTTTTTTTGGACGCGTGCTTGATAAAAACACATCTAATAAATGATCATTTCCTATCACGGTTCATTATGTACAGTTAATTATTTGCAACAAAAAATTAACTACACACGCACGTCTAACGTGTAACTGTAAACGACATATTTGTTTTGGTTCGGGTTCAATTCTACGTTTCATAAATGCTTCCTTCTTTCGCTTGACACTAAGTTGCCGGATCGAATTATTGTCGTTGGTAGATAGTCGTTGTCTTGCCGGATGCTTTAAAGGCGACGTGAGAACTTCCGACAAGAGGTAGTGGGCAATCTAGTTGATGCGCTCGAAATCAAGCTATGCCAAATGCTTCTTCAGTGACATGAGTACTGTCTGTTGTATAAATTATACTTGTTTAAATATACTTGTGTACAACTACAAATAAAAACATATTGTATTTAAATACACCGGCTTGGGTTGTAGGGTGATCTGTCTGTCAGTTTAAAGAACTTTACAACGTCGATTAGAAAGAATCGTAACACATAAGACCAGCTAGGAATGCTGTTACTGCATTTCTTATATATACGAACCTTATTGGCGACCATAATTGTATATCCACTATGTGATATCGGAAAGCATCCATAATAGTAATTCGATACAGATTTCGTAATTCTTCCATACTAATCTTCGGCGTTAGTCCTGTTTTATAATCACTCCGCTAATATTAATGCATGTAAATAGGCTGATTTAAATAATAATACTAAAGTAGGGTTTAGGTTGTAACTCATATTTGAGTATAAAAAAATCAGTAAATAAATTGTAAGTCTTTGAAGTCCACCAGAAACGAAAATTATTACTGGATGCATTTACGGTACAGAACCCTATCAAACACGAGTCGGATTTGGACTTGACTAGATTTATGGCAATAGAACTTATTTGAATATACAAAACATACCTATATCGAGAACACGATTCGAATTCATAAATCAGTATTGTCGTGTTTTTAGCTTTCATTACCTTACGGGGATGGACAGTTAAATCACTTTTGTCCCTAAAATGGACACAGAACTGGTATCTGAGTTCGATCAGCCGGGGCACTGGTGGCTGGGGAAAGTTAGATGACAATCGTTACGATACGCGACCTGTGCCGTCTGGGTAAACATGCGGCGCCTTGTCGAGCAAGGGGATTTGCTGATTAAATTATTATCTGATCCCAATTCGCTTACACCTCATTTGTAATGTTTAAATATCACCCAGAGCCCAGATTATCCTCCGAAAGATTCAGAATAATTCGAGATTTTTACAAACTTTTTTATGTAAAACCTCGTTGGCTAAAATTCGACTAGGGAGAAGTTTAAGGATCTCAAGTAATTGCCAATAACACAATACCCAATGAGCTATATTTCAAGAGCTCTGAAAATTCTTAGAAATGGGACAGCATTAATGACTCCTGTGTTCCTATGTAATGTTCATTTCTAACTTATTAATATTATCTAGTTTGGAACTCACCGTATCCAAATATTTCACCTGCTTCACATCACGGTCCTGGCTTGATCGGTACTCGAAGTCAGGAATCTCTGTTCAACTGCTGGCTCCCAAACATGTAGGTAACCACCTAGGTCGAAACCAACTTCGAATATATTTAATTTCCTTTAAAAATAAAAACTTATAAACCATTCAATTCTTGTTTTATGCAACATGAATAAAATGTTGCGAAGGATAATGACGAATTTATGCGAATGTCAATGTCCTTGTCGGTTGTCGGTAAGATCGATTTAAGATTACGATCACATGTGGCTTTATAGTTACAGGTGTAAACTACATACTTATAACAAAGAGTAATTGGAAGTGATATAGATAATGAATTGTAAAATTAAGCAAGTTATAATTAATGGTGGAAATATAATACACAAATTGGCAATTAATTTGCGGCCTACCAATAGTATAAAATCTTTGTTTGCATATTCTAGCTTAATACTAAGATAACAGTTGAAATGCAGCGATATTCAGGGGTGGCCCAGGGCCATAACGAGTTAAATATTGCCATAGTCTCAAAGTGGGCGTCGGAATGAACCTACACACCTACGAGACGGTAACCCTATGCCGTACCGTTATGGCTATTGCGCCTCACTAGGACGCACTTTACAGACTAATCTCGCTCTTATAGTTTAAGTAATAGGTATCAAGCGGAATGTCTTCGTGAAATTCAGTAAGTGCACCGAGGTGTACTGAGGTGGCCGACCAACGTGTCGGCCGGGAACTGGTTCGATTGACCGATTCTTGTTTAGATATGCCCGTTCGAATGTATGCGCCTTGTATATGGAAATATTAATGGGGTTGATAATGTCCAACGCTCTTGTGTTGTTGGTTGCTGGGCGCTTGGAAGAAATGCTATTCTGCACTAACAATACTCTACTTTGGAATTTGTTTTATTTCTGACCCCGGCTACATTTTGTCTGTGTCGGTTCTTACTATCCGATGGTCTGTCTAATCATTTGTTAGATATTCTGGTTCATTGGCTATTAACATAAAAAGCTTTTAAAGCCCACTTTATTTATTATTCGTCTAGACAAATCCATAAACTAGTAAAGTTTTAAAAGTAAATTTAATGAATACCAGTTTAGGATTTCATGAGATGAACGTTTATAAAACTAATATTAATTTATCAAATAACATTGAATAGGAGAATATTACCTTTGCTTTTATACAAATACTAGCTGACCCTGCCAACGTTGTTTCGCCATATAAAAGTTAGCGTAAAAAAATAAGAGTTGGTGATAGAAAGGTGAAAATTGGGGATTGTATGTACTTTGTGGTGCCACATAAGAAAAAATATATTAAACAAAGTTTGTCCTTAAAATAAAAAAAGTTATGTTGGGCGTTGGCCCCCCTTATAACTTAGGGGTATGAAAAATAGTTTACAACCTATTCTCAGACTTACCCAATATATCTACAAAATTTCATTATAATCGTTCTACCTGTTTCGGAGGAGTTTGGCAACTCACACTGTGACACGAGAATTTTATATATATAGAATATGTATAACAAATAAAGTCTGCATGTCTACTAAATTAGACAAAAAAAGCCCTGACATGGTCAAACCACATCAATAGGTCAAAAAACGACGTTCACATAAATAAAAACGAGATCATTCTCAATTATATTAGAAGTAGATATTTTTGTGTTTTGTTATTGTTTTCTCAATGATTATTGAGATTACGCTAGATTTAGCACAAACAGAGCAAATAAGA
>DWPQ01000394.1:0-17146 GCA_018251795.1 Perichares adela
TAATTTTCTACGGCATTTAAAAGTTATCGATCTTAGTCATCGCTTACAAAACTATTTAGAGGCCTACTCGAGTTCGTCCTGTTAGCTCTAAGAGTAAAGTCAATAGTCATTAACGTAATAATACTCTACAACATTTACAAGTTATCGAACTTAGTCATCGCTTACAAAACGTTAAATTGTCTAGAAGCTTCGCAAGTTAGTCCTGTTAGCTCTATGAATCGAGTATATTGGTGTATGTACCTACCTTTCCCACACTCGTCGCAGCCATTTTCTTTCTTCACGTGTGTGAGGCTGTGTAGTTTGAGATGGTCGCGCCGTTTGTACGTCTTGTCGCAGAGCGTGCACGCGAACGGTCGCTCGGTGCTCCCGGTCCCTACCTGAGGTTTGGTCACTGTCACCTCTATTGCCTCCGGGATTATGTAGCTTTCGTCAATCTGAAACAACGGGAAATCTATCATAACGTCCAGATCTTTTAATAACATATATTTAGCTTTTTTATTGTCTTCGCCGTAAGTCAGAATTATTGTACCGAGTTTTGTTATAAGTAATGTAAGCCTAGTGACAGAAATTCGGGCGTAATTCATGAAAAAAGTTAGAATGCAATCATGATACCTCAATTCTCACTTAATAATAATAACCACATCATTTGCACTGTAAACGTCAAACGAAAACAAAAGCGTAAGTCTCAACATACGATTTTTTTAAGTAAATATTTTGACCAAATGGTCGGCCACCAAAACAAAAATAATAATTTTGAAGAGAATAAACGTAGTACTAGCAAAAAATAAACATTTAAAGGTGCTAAAAATCGCATTAAGAGCAAAAAACAATAAAGAAAAAAAGGCACAGACGACGTCTATGGAACCAAATTTCAAGTGAATTAAAAAAATATCTTGGTAGTAGCCCTAAGTATTATCAAAGTTAACTTATAACTTGTTCAAGAGTACTATTAATTAATAGTACTACTATTAATACTACTTAATAGGTATCTTCCCATATCCTGTTTACCAAGACAACGCATAAATGCGGGGGTAAATCTGATTCACATGAAACGCTAATGTGAGTTCGAACTAAGGTAAGAAACTTAATAGAAAGCTTGCGACTGCTCATTAAATATAACCCTGCTGACGAGATGACGTCGGCTCATCGAAGAAACAACAATTCCAGGTATTATCAAACATAGGAATATAAAAATCAAATGTAACATAAAATTAAAAAATATCCGTTGCGAATACCCGTATTGAAGAATTTAGATTTGGGCGAATTCTGTTATATTTCAATGTTTTTTTTTTAATTCTTCATCGTTGTGATAAACATTATCGTCTCAATGCTGGGTTAGATTCTCCTGTCGCATTGAATCGGTTTTAGTCTAGTCACCCACGCAGGTCAAGTTTGGTTTGGTAGACTTTACACTAACCTCTGCAAACATTAACGTAGAACTGTGAGCTATGTAGGTTCCCTCACAATGTTTTCAATCACCGAAGCAAGTGATAATTATTTTTAAAACAGACAACTTGTGAAAGTGAAAAAAAAATTGTTTGCAGGATTGGAACTGATGTCACGAATTCTGACGTCCAAACCACCATTCTTTTTAAATTACTCTAAAATTATGAATAAATACTACATCGTAAATCATAAAGTACGTCTTTAGCTAAACTTTGGGGAGATTTTAATGCAGCAATGGGACAAGTTTTACACACTACTTACGACCTGAAATTAGTCTGCATACTTCATAGGACAGTGATTGTAGGAACTTTGGTAAAGTGTACGTTACTTTTCGTTTCCTTGTCCTTATACCCACAATAGAAAAATTAAAATAAGAAACCTTAAACAAAACAAGTACAATACAATGGGCAGCCATATCGCTTCAAACAGCGATTTTTCAAGCGAACTCGAAGTGTACGGTATATTCATTTCACGAATGCTATCTACACAACTTAATAAAATTGGAGTGTTTTTTTGTAATATTAAAATAAGCACTTTTTACTAAATGCATATGTATGTATACACGATACATGTACCAAAATAGTACATTACGATACTTGTGACCTACGGAGTCTATCATTGCACTACTGCATTCCGTGCAATGATATACCACTTAGGTCGCTCGTGTCGTAATGTACTATTTTTACCATTTTTATCGGTCTGTCTGTCTGTTCAGGCTAATCTCAGGAACGGCTGGACGGTTTTTGACGGGACTTTGACTGGAAGATAGCTGATGTAATAAGCTGTACCTTGGGCTACTTTTTATCTTAGAATTACGCTGGAGTCGAGATTTACGCGGATAATGATTTGCGACAGATTGTTATCCACGCGGGCAAGGCCGCGGGCACAGCTAGCTGAAAAAATATAAAGGATAGGGATCGAGCGGAACATTTTTTCAGCGCACCTCGTATAGTATATCTTGAAAGAGATCTTTGATACGAAAAAGTTTCCTTAGAGCTTTTTATCGGCACCCTCGCGTTGCAAGGATAAGGCAGCGGTAACTATTTCGCTCGCTCCCGACAAAAATCCTTATAATCCAGAATTTTAAGTGGATAGTGCGGATAACTATTGTACATACATGCACTAAAGAGCGAAAAATGAATGCAGAATTTAATAACTTTTGTAATAGTCTTTGGCTTAAGTTGAAACTTTTTTTTTAAATTAATAGCTTACAAACGAGCAGTTGGGCTAGCTGATGGTAAGTAGTCACCATCGCCTATGGACGCCTGTGTCACTGAATTCATCACTGATGCTTTTGCTTTTTACTTGTTTTATGCACAGATTTGCATGATTTTTGAAATACATACCATCATTCCTTGATTGAACCTTATTATAAAGATAGACCGGACTCAGCAAAAAAACATTCTATGTTCATAAATTATGCAAGTCTACATCGTCCATGGGTATAATATTGTGTTCGTATACCATAAAGAAAAAGGGTCCAAAATTGTGCCTTGTGGGACACTCGTCAATGTCACTGGCCCAACGAGTTTACATCGAGTTTGACCTAGAAACTTGTAATTATCTGCCGCACTGGGCCCTAATGGAAACTTTCTATAGAAATTATTTCGGATATCCTGCGTGGGCTGTGTTGAAAACTTTATGTTTTCTGGAGGGTAATTTTAAAATGTATTTGTTGACTCTACTACATGTAAGTAAGTGATGATTGATGAGAATTGTATGTATCAAGTTACATAATAGTTTTGCCACTTAATACACTGGCAAACCAGTAACACGTTATTGTCTGTTACTTGTATTTCGTTCAGTTAGATATAACAATTACTATTGTTAAGGAAGCGATCGGTAAAGAATGGCCAAACGTTGAACCTTAAACCAACATGGGTTTTCCAAGTCTGAACCCAATTTTAGCCTCAAGAATGATATATTATTTATGTCCGCCGTGCTGGGAATATGAAAATCGACGATAATATGCATTTAAAAAAAAATCTAAATGAATACAACAAAATATACCAAGTTATGTTCATAACGCATCACCTAAATATCGTCATCATGCCAGCACTCAACTTAAACTAAGTTGCCATTCAAGTATTACGTAAGGACATTTATTACACTTATCCCTCCTCCCCCATCCTGCTTATCAGCAAAAGCAAGCAAAGCTTAAGAGGGCCCCTCCCCTCTACCCATGCTAACGTAAATATTATATGTTGGAATCCCCAAAAATGCGTTTCATTTTCAAAGATAGACAATGTGTGGGTCACATGTATAAAAAAGTAACTACTGCTGACTTATTCACCAAGTAGGACCTCCGTCCTCCATGTCATCAAAAATAAGCTTAGTAAAGACCTCGTCCCCCATAGTACTTACGCAATACTTGACCAACAGTTTAAAGTTAAACTTACCTCCATCTTAATATCATCATCACTCGAGCACTCGTCGGGAAGGATCTCCTTTTCCTCGTAGTCAATGGGTATGTCGACTGGAACTGTCTTTTCATCATACTCCACAGGCTCCTCTTTGAAGTTCAACACCTCACCGTCTTGAAGACTCTTTATGAAGATCTTGTTGTGGGTTTGGAGATGTTTCTGCAGGTGATCCTTGCGGTAGAATGCTGATGGAAGAACAATACGGTTAGATAAAAGTATTTTGTTTTTGAAACAAATATTTTTTGGACGCTTTAAACCGTATTGTATCCTTATTGTAAGCAGTGGTAGCCTAGTGGTTTGAACGTTGGTCTCCCGAACGGGTGGTCATACGATTGATCCCGGCGGGCACCAATAATTTTCTGAGTTATGAGCGTATTAGAAATTATTATCACTTGCTTTTCGGTAAAGGAAAACATCATGAGGAAACCTGCACACTTGAGAGTTCTCCATAAAAGTTCTCAAAGGAGTGTGAAGTCTGCCAATCTGCACTTGGCCAGCGTGGTAGACTATGGCTTCAAAAACCCTCTCAGTGGGAGAGGATACCTGAGCCCAGCAGTGGTACAATTATGGGTTGGAGTTGTATGTGCTCTTATTGGACAAGCGTAGCGTTGCCGCTATTCTATGAAATTATTTCTACACAATAAGTTTAAAGAACTTGTTAAGCCCATCTAAACTTAGCTTGGTATACATTTCTGCAAATTAAGTAGAAGTTTATTTATTTATTTTTTTAACCTTCTAAGTACTTTTACATTTTTAAACGGTTTTATTTAGCTTGTCCTCTTTATTTATTTTATAATGATGTCGCGCTTACAGAGTAATTTTAAAAGTATGTAGTTATAAATTATTTGCTATTACACTATATTATTCCGTAAAAATAATTATAATTTTACGGCATTTTACGTTCTCGCCTAAATGTCTCAACAAGTATTGAATATTTCTACAGGATAATATTTTATATTACCGGTTGGGAGAGAATCCCAAGTTCCCTTTTCAGCGTAAAATATATGCCTGCCTAGATATGCTAGATAGGCGGCCGGTGACTCGCTAGACCCGTATCATAAAAATCAATAACTACACGGGCATAGGAGCATGTTCGAGGTAGATCCGCCTACGCCAAACGACGTAAAGCCCCACCCGTTTAAGGGGGGACCTAATCCCCCTCCACGTGGAGTATTCGCAGAAATAGCAACCCCTACACGAGCAAAATCGATACAATCAACACTGCACAAGAAGATTTTGTCGACATTTAGAAATATAACATATTATTTTTTTATATGACGTGGCTGCATCCATATTATTGATGGCCTTATACATTTGATATATGATTTTTATTTTTTTATCATTACCATCTCGGCATGTTTATGGCCAAAGAAACCTTCAAACTAAGATTTTGCCAAATAACTTAATTTAAACCAACATTGGACTTCTCAAGTATTTTACCAAATCTCGATACAAAAAAGTTATCATATCAAAGGAATTTGATTACTCTATAGCGCGTTTTTGTAGTTATTTGAATAATAAAGAATAATTTTGAACAACAAAAAAGTTATAAACGTACAAAAAGTGCTCAAAATTGGTCCCGTTACAGTTTTATAATGAAGTATAGAATCATTTATATAAATAGGTACTCTAGATTATGCAATATTATATATTCATACGTAACAAATACCTACATTCTAGGTCAATGCAATATATAAGCTTAAAAATAAAATTATGTGTGTGTGTGTATAGATAGGGGACTAAAACTAACACACTTATCACTAAATCTTTCAGAATTTGCAGTTACCTCCGACAGCAAAGAAAGCACAAAAACGGAATTTATGTAATTTAATAATAAACTTATCCCAATTGTACGCTATGGTGTAATATACCGTCACGTATAACACCGAACTTAAGTAGCATTTTTATGATAACCGTTGCCACGGCAACCATTATAGTAGAAAAAAAATCACCTGATTACTTGGAATACAGGTAAAAGATCTAACCGGTTAAAATTTGTCGAAATTCCACTGGGACTAAAATTGGGTTGATGTTTAGAGATTATAATAAAGGGAGGTAAAGGCAGTGTTACTGCCTAAGCTTACAAACTAAGCTGGGTCCCTAAAATCCACATGTGCGTAAATGTAGGCCTAATTCAGGGGTGGCTTGTAACAAGCGCCCGCCACGCGAGGATTTCTCGAAATACCTCTCCGGGGAGAATGGAGGGTTATTTTTTTCTGCAAAAAGCCGACGGCACGAAAGGGGATTGTGAACGAGATAAGAAATTCAGACAAAAATTTTGCGTTTGTAAAATTTTTCATATGTTATAATAATGTTTTGTCTTATTCTGTCATTGTTTACTATGAGGACTATATTTGAAACATCTATTTATCTGTTTATCAGTATTTAAAATTTAAAAACCATTAAAAAAAATGATTTAAGTACATGTTGAATTAATTAAACAGCTGATTCCGATATACAATGATATTAGAACTTTAAAAAAATAATAGATTCGTTTTACGTGTGACGTTGACATTTCTAGAATCCAAGAATCCAAAACTTAATCTAAATACATACACGAATATTATGAATATATTAAATACATGACAATTTAATTATGTGGATATTTTGTCATTACACACACGTCGTATTTTGCTTCTAACATTGTTTAGAAAAGCTACTTTATCATAGAGAAGAAGAAATAATTAAAGAAGCAGGGCACGTCTTTTATCAAAAGTATTATCACTTGCTTCGGTGTATGAAAACATACGGATACCCGGGATACCTGCGTATCTGTAAGCTTTCCATAATGTTTTCGAAGTTGTGTAAAGTCGGACAATTAGCACTTGGCCGGGCAGTTAAACAGAATTATCGTGTAAACTGTAAACCATGACAATGTGAACGACTCGACCATACTAGTAAGACAATTATTGGCTGTAGTATGTACACCAAAGGCCCTAGACAAAAATCTTATCGCTAAGATTTTTGTCTAGGGGCTCAGGCCCCATATAAGATTGCTGTAACGTACATATGTGTTTAAAAATATTACGATTTATGCTGGATTGTGACATAGGGATCGTTTTAATAAACTTGTAAGACTACTATGTAATTAATAAGAAACCATGACAGTGATAATAGCGAACTATCGAAATAATAAAGATAACACTATAATGTTTATGTTGTTTAAAATAAACTTAAAACTTTTTAAGGGCACTAAAACAAGGGTTTTTTTGTTTTTGTGTGAACGCGCGATAATTTGACCGCATCGCCGGCTTTATTTAGTTGCACTGCACTGATAAAGGGTATTCTCTAAATTTCTTATCTACTTTGCGCAGGATATTGCAACTTTATATTAAAGACTCACAATTAAAGATACATCTATATTCATTTCAATGTTATTTCACTGTAAAAGTTTAGACTCATAAAAATATTGGCCAGTCAGAATAAGATTATTTCTCTATTCCCTAACTTGACATACGGCAATAAAAATCAAAATCTTATCAATTCTATTTTCAAAACTTTTTTAGGTCTCAAGGAATGCAATTTATTAAAATATCTTGTTGAAAATTGTATTTGAAAACAACAGTAGAAAATATTTTATTACGTTTGATTTAAGTGAAATGTTTTATTTATTTTTCAACATTAATTATTCATGATTTTTATACGAAAAAATCTTACAGTATTGCTTAAGTAAAGTAAATATCCAATAAAGTTACTAAAAAAAAGTACCGAATAAACTATTGTAAAATAATTAGAGTTTTATAGTAGTATAGTAAAAAAAAACACGATTCGAATTACATATAGCATTGAAATGAATTTATTTTTTTTCGAAGTATGTTTTTACAAACAATTATTTGAAGTCTGTCATAAACCGTTAAAATTGGTTTGCGTGTGTGAGTAAAAACTAAGTTCATTTAACTTAGTTTTTACTCACACACGCAAACCGTTGCGAGGGAAGCCCTATCTACAACGGTAGCAATCGCGGAAGGGAGGCAAAACCATTACTGTACACTATCAAGGGCACTCTTTACTTCCTTCTTTAGAATCACATACGAAAAGTATTCCAAGCTCTTTTTAATGGCATAGCAATCATTAGAATACAATGCCCAATTCATCCCTGAGTATTCCTACTGAACAAGGAAAGAATCTTTGGAGCCTAGTCTCTGTTCTCCTCTTTTAGACATCGCTGGGCTCTTTATCACCAATTTTACCCGACGGTACCTTCATAATGTTAAGAGTATGAAATCATTTTTTTATTCCTTATTTAGCTTATCTCCTAGAATCCATCGTGAATTATTTCTTACGCATTTCGATTGCAGGGTAGAAAATTCAGTGATAAGGCTGGCTGGCGTGGTCAGCGCCGATGGCGCCGAGTGGAGGTAACTACTTAACATCAGGGGCATCAGGTGACCCAAGGGCCACATTTGATAAATGGTGGGACTAGTACAAAATGATACTGCTAATAGCAGAAAGTCCATTGCTTAGTCTACGAAAACAAATCTTAGGAAGAGACAAAATAAGGTACATTCTAGTCATAGACAATAATAAAAAAAAAACAAAAATTATTTAAAAAATATATATACTAACCTTTATTACAAACGGTGCAGTTCATATTTTTGTCTCCACTGTGAATGGACCGGTGTATGTTTAGATGCTCCTTCCGTTTGAAGGCTTTGCCACAATCAGGGCAAGCGTGAGGCCTGACCTCAAGATGGCCCTGGGTGTGCCTTTCCAGGTGCTCTCGGCGTTTGAGGCTATTAGAAAGAAATAAATTGTTAACCAGATGTAATATAAAATACAAGAGGATTTAGGAAGGAGTGGATGTGGAAGCCTAATGCTATAAAAGGCATCAGGCTATAAAAGCAATAAAATAATAGCTGTGAAATGAAATAAGAACAAGATTTTATGTGTGAATTGTTTTTAATGTTATATTTTACATATATAGCAATATTGTAATAGAGAACACTCCTGTTTACATATATGAATGGCAGTACACATGCAGTTTATATAATATAGTCACTTGTGAACAGATAAAAAAATTCTTAAAACTGTTGTAACCTCATAATACTAAAATCACAAAATTAAATTTGGTGTATAAAGTATGGTAATGTAGGTCTAGAATTTACTGAATAAAGTCAGATACTAATCTTTACCAGTGATAATCTAAAAGACTAAATTTTATGGCAATATTTGACTAATCTATACCTTGTCACTTTATGCATTTAGGCTCAATATACTAGAAATATAATAATTACTCTTTACATTGCATTATTAAAAAATCTGCTATGTGCCAATCATTACTATATACAGTATATTGCGCTGTTAATTTATGTAATTGGACTCAATGCATGTATTTTTTTACTTATATCTAATAAAGTTTCATTACCAACAGCAAGCACAATACAAAATAAAATATTTTTGTAACTAAATAATTGTTGTATATGTGCCTCCCTACTAATAGGCATTCAGTTAATTTTAAGGGCATCTTATATTTTTAATTATTTTTTTAAACACAGAAATAACACGGAATTTAAAAATGAAAAGTTACAACTTTGCAATCCAATTTTGAATGACTAAGATTTTGTAAAGTCAATAAATGTTTTTTTTGTATTGGTACAATTATACTACAATTCTTCTGAACATGTCTTTGTTAATTGTGCCTAAATGCATATTGATGGCCAGTGATTGGACAGTAGAATAAAATTTAAATGAATCATGTATCTTGATCTACACAATGGAACACAATTGGATGAGTTACTCTGTACACAATACAGACTGCATGTGTCCTGGCCACTTCATTTCAAGACAAAGTAATTAGCTACTCACCCTACCCCACAAATACCGCACAAGAATCTGAACTCATTATAATGCATATAAAGATGATGTTCTAATAACTCCTTATCATGAAGCTTCACTGGACACTCCTTGCATCCATACTGGATCTGGCCATCTGGACTCTTGATTATAGAGGCCAGAGCACATCTTCCCATCATAGTTCGTTTGAGTATCCCATCTTCTAAAACAATTAGTTTTTAGTATGAATCATTAAATTTTTAAACCATTACTTATGTGATTTATTAGTGTCATTAATTATTAATCAAACATAAAGCCAATAAACTCAAGTTATTTATTACTAATAAAGGTGTAACTTGGGATATTGTTGTGAAGTACCACTAAAAAAGTTCTGTTCGAAAAATGTATTTTCAACTACCCTATAGTATTATTTATTAGTGGTTTTTTACAAAATAAATTATAGTTACCTTCATTGTTTATATCCATCTGCATTTTGTCCTCAGTTCGTCAAGAAATAAGACCACAAACACACTAAACTTCACAGTAGTAAAGTTAAAAACTTTCTCACGCGCGCGCCAACCGTTACCGACCGTAGAATAAAAAATAGAAACTCGAAATAGTGATCCCTCCCCTACCAACGGTTGCGCCCGAAGCCCGGACTCCCCTCTGAATAGGGGTGACTACCCTTTGTCTGCCCAACATCCCCTACAGAGGGGAGGGGACCCCACTTCGGCCGCTTGAGAGGGTGGGCTATACTTTACCCTAACGATTCGAGGCGAAATCCCTTTACCTGAGTCCCAAGTCGCAGTACGGGATAACGTAATAATAATACTGTTCAAAATGTTCAACGCCGATCAAAACACTTTCGGATTTCTATATTTACGATTTATAGATAACTTTTTCGCGGGCAAAACTTATCGAAGATCATTTTTACACAATAGGTTTATTGAGAAAAAATTGATACGATGTCAAATAATCAAAAACATGATTGCGTTAAAATGTTATTGTTGACAAAACAAAACAATGTCGCAGAACTTTCACAAATATTATTATCACTCGACAAAGCACATAAACAATACACACACGCCGAAACTCTGTTTTGAAGTGAAATGAAAAGAACCGCATGAATGAAATTCAATTTTTTGAACGAGAACGAATGACTCAGAAACTCCTTATACCGCTGTCAGATGATTGTCAGTTTTATTTGTCATTGTCAAAGTCACGGTTGATAATGCGAACTACACACAAATTACATAGAGTAACGATTAACGATTGAATATCAATAATAAAGGTGTATAAAGCACCATGAAGGTTCCAAAAGCATTTTATTGATATAAAAGGTAGTTACGAAAATTAAACTAACAAGTTATTTGCACACAAGTTAAACATCGTAGAAAAATAAGGTTATTTTGTGGTTATGTCTGGGAAAACTCTTTAGAATATTATTCGGCAATTTTTTTTAGTATCTCATACTAAAATGAACCTCTACAGAGGATTTTACTCTGTAGAGTAGTTGTTTTAATGATTCCAAACTGCAGAAAAATTTTATCAACAAAGTTATTATATTACTCGAATTCGGTGCTTGTACATAAATACACATGTACTTGTATTGCTTAACCGCGTTATTCATCTCATCACTGTTACTATAATTAGAAAGAAACAATAAATTAAATTAATTATACATTTGATAATTTTAAATTCAAAAACTTACAATCTGTTCCCAGAATTAGTCCTAGCTGTATCCAGCCGGCAGTGATAGCTTCCCACACTATCAGTCCGATTGTGAAGAAGAGATGGAAGAAACTGTACACGAAGAATGTCGACACTAGGCATTCGTTCACCTGGAAACATATTAACGGTATGACTATGCTGTTGATGGCACGGAGAGGTCCAAACTGAACCACTTGTAATCAATATTCTAATGTTTACCGCTGCGCAAACTTAGACAATTTGTTACCGACACACACACGGGACTTTTATAAGGAAACTCTGTCTGCTGAGTTCGACGATGGAGACCTTGATGCATGTTGCTTGTACTTGAAAATTGTATTGGAAATCACAATTTTCAAGTAACGAAATGTATGCAAAAAATTCTTTGGTAAATTTATATGATCATGTATTATATATTCAGACTTTCAACAGGATATACCATGATCATGAATGGTTAGTTTCCACTTCCTTCATTACTTTCTGAATAAGGGATTGAAAATCCAATTTGTAATTACATGTTATATTTATTTTTTAATTACACATTATGTACAGGATTTTACTTGATTACAAATTTCCAGAAGGTGATGATTAAATTAATGTAACTCGGTAACATTCTCATGGGACAGAGATGCATCAGCAAATAATATTCAACTATACTCACGTAGGTGACGCATTAATTTAATTATTTAATTGAAAGAAAATTGTATAGCGCCTGAAGAAGTACAATAGCAACTGTTTTAGTTGTAGGTAAGTCATATTTGTAAAAGTAACGAAGACGAGATCGTAACGAAATTCCTGGGTTATTTACCACCCTAGTTGAATCCCGACGGTACTCGCTTATGGTAGGATAACATAACTAGCCTCCTTAAATTACTTACCACCCTCATTCTAGCATCAATTTTGAAATGTTTTTTACATAGTTTCGGTTCCAGTATGTTTCCACTTCGTTTAGCATTGCAACGAATGATAATAATGCGATAGCTTATGTGTTTGTGCGTCTATTCTTATGCACAGCTGTGACCACTTATTTAAGTATGATAAGTGCCACCTAGACCTTATTTTGAGGTCGACTTTGGGAAGTAAAATTTATTTACCGTCCAGTACATCTGGTGTGACTGGCGGACAACACGCAAGTGAACGTATAACACAAATCTTGATAAACATTGAAACGAATAAACATATCACACGACATTTGTCACCTCCTAACATTAGATTTTGAACGTACGGAGCAGAAATTCCATGAAACGTGTTTTTTATTATTCGTGTTCGCGGTAACTGAATGTCGCCATCGTGAGAGCCACACGTTCACGATGTCAGATATGTTTTTTAGATTATTTATGTAGCGTCACATTTTACACTCGCCTTTTAAGACACTTTGTAGATACTAAGTAAAAAATTCAACGTCAAAATTATACTTAGCGAATGTCAGACTTGCAAATACGACGCCTATCATCGTTCAAAATTATTGTAGCAGTAAGACCAATTTCAGAGGGAAATTTAAACTTCCATAATTCGGTTTACCTTAATGCCGTGAAGTTGGCTCCTGTTAACAGAATGAATAACGAAGGTAACCCAAAAAGTTTTCAGGTAAAGATACTCGAGATAATTTTCATTGACCTTTTCAACGATACCTTATTAAGGAACTGAGCACAAAACATTGTTTCTACTTTTTTAACCTACGTCAATCAATATTGTTAGTTGACAACTAAAGGCAGATCAGCCGATGTCGTTCAACACCAACCATGGACGATCTTTAATTAAAACTCAAACCGGCATTGTTCTATTTGAAAGTGATTACAAAAGTATTGATACATATTATAAGTGTAGACTACCATATCATCACTTACACTTACCAATCCATCACTTACCAATTAGGTGGGATCGTAGCCACGCACTAACTTGTCTTAAATAAAAAAAACACCGAGAGAGGAAAGTAGGAAAACCTTATAGTTTGTGTAGAAGTCTCCAACCGTAAAGTAGGTACGTAATGACTTAAATTAACTTGCAGTACAATCTGACGGTAGTTTAGCTACTTAGTAATTAGTATCTAATGGAGTTCTGTAACGCGTAAAAATAGCAAAACCTTGGATTTCACTGACTGGCCCTGGACTCCGAGATATAAAGCTTAAGGGAATTCTGTAAAGGTTCATATACTTACATTATATGCACCACACGTGAATATTATAGCGAATATGAACAAGAGGAAGCTGATAACGATATACGTAAGATAGTATATCAGAATGGTGAGCGTCACCAGATCCTTCTTCTCGGTGCCGAAGATACTCTCCAACTTGTCGAAGTTACCGAACTTCGCGATGTCTCTTTCGTCATCTGTCGACACCAGGTCTAGACCCAACTGGTACAGATTGAAAATTAAAACTGCTAGACTTATTATCTGAAAATAAATAAGAATTTTAAAGTTGTAGTACTTTACATAATTTTAACGCGTTCTTAAGTGTCAATAGGCGACAAACGAACAGACAGGCCACTTGATGGGAAATGGTCACCGTTCCCTATGCACATCCGTAACATCAAAACATTGCGTCGTTCATTTTATACCTATACGTATTGGTGACACCGTAAAATGTTTGTGTTAATACATCATACATAGGAATATAAAACTACTATACTTACTTTAAAGACAATACAATAAAACATTAACAGTACTATTAATCAATAGATGATATTTTAAATCCCCTTGTACAAGAACTTAAATTCCTAAACCTCGCCAAGAAGTGATTATAAAACGGTTGAACTTTGAATTCTTCCCAAAAGCCTTTTTATAAACTCCTGACAGAAGTACCATAGCAACGGGCGGTTCGAAGTCGCGCGTCGGTGCGGCGAACTCGTTGAAAAAGTTTTCAAAGGAATTACGTCTCTTTGAAGGTGAGTGGGCATAAAGTCGATTAGGGAAAAGAAAGGACAGAAATACTTACAATTACAATGTAGCCGAACACGATGTTCCCCAGCCGCAATGGGAAACAGAAAAGGAATTTTCTCGTCATCTTTTGTCATCCGTGTCCTGAAACATTGAAACAATATAAATTATTTTTTGTGACAATGGCCGAGAAATTAGTAGATGGGCCACGTGAATTTCAGAGGTCACTGCCACCCGTGGATGTTAGCAATCTCAAAGGCAACACCAACGCGTTGCCGATCCGTATTAACATCTAAAGACCCTAAGCTGGCCAAATGCCGATTGGTTCCAATTACTTCCAAACCCCTTTGAGAACATTATAAAGAACTCGTAGATATGTATGTTTCCTCATAATATTTTCTTTCACTGAGGAAAATTGTTATGTTATAATAATTTACAATTAAATTGATAATTAAGCATTATAGACATAACTTTGAAAAATTAACGATGCTTGCAGGATTCAAACCCAGACGTCCATACAGGAGACTAACATTAAATCCACTAAGCCATAACTACTCTGTCACACTTGTTAAAAGTAAAATAATGGCAGTTTGTCGCAGAAACTAACCCGCATAATTGTGACGTTATTTCGTAACTATGTTCAGGATATCTTTGGGTATTTCATTTAATATTTATATTTGTATTACTTCCGTCAACGAAGTATTAAGGAAAGGTGATTACATCACCAATATCAACTTTGTAAAGTTGACAAGGACATGAAAATCTGCTTAAAATTCTAAAACTGACTGACAGTGACACAAAGAGTAAGCCGTTCGTACTAAAAGCATGAATTTTTGCACAGGTTTTGAGATTATAACGTAAGTGAACACTCTGAGAGAATTTGTTTAAAACTGCTAATAGAGAAGTGACACAATATAAAGTTAAAAACATAACTGTGAGGGTCTGTTAGGTTGATTCACAAACACTTTAAAGTAATACGTATTTAATAAACATTTTTTGATTTTTTTTTTTAACGTTTTCAATTTAACTAAATTCGCTACCAGCATACTTTGGCTAATTGATTTTCACCCAGTCATTAAAAAGATGGAAAAAATATGATTTTATATTCGGTGCTTGTCAACTTTTAAAGTAAACACTTGACTGTGAACGACTTCTTCAATCACTTTAACGTCACGTTCTATGCACAACCATGACGACCGACAGCGTATTACAATGTGCTATTTTTGGGAGTCTAATTGGTGGCCCGTCCAGTTTAAAATGAATCTTGTAAATCGTAGTTAAGCAAATTGGAAGAAGATTTTTAGGGCTCACTTTATGTTGGTTAGGTGTATTGTGAGGTGACTCGCCACGGTTCGCTCGGTTTGTAAAGGTTGTAGGGCGAGCGAGGGTCCCGTTTGATTACAGCTTTGAACCAGTCAAGGTCGACCGACCACTACCCAGTTGTTCCTACATAATTGTATGGTCGTAAAGATCTTTTTTATGTCAGTTAAATTGAAAGGAATACACGTCTACGTTCCATTGTACTCACACTAAACAAGAAACAAGTTGGTTATTAATAATACATCAAGTCAAATTATTTTTTTCATATAGGTATTACTGAACATTCATTATCATCATCATTTTGAAATAAACACCTACTGGTCAAAAATATTAATTATTTTTTTCTAAAGTTCAGGTTTACATTAGTTCAATTAATAGATTAATAGAGACTTTGTAACCATTAGTTACATAAATCGTACAGCTAATGAAATTGATACTTATACTAATTTAGAAACGTTTCTAACAATATCTAAATTTAGCATTACTATTCAAAATGTCTCCCAAAAGTGAAGAACCAATTTAATTATGATCGTTACTGTTTCGTGTCAATCGCTAAAATTCATAGTTAATTTACATGACTGGTTTCAGGGGCGCTAGGCGGCGGTAACACTATTGTGGATTGCCAATTGGCATATTTAGTTTATTGACCTAAGACTTTGTGACGCTCCATTGAGAAAATTTGTTTAATAAAACAATTATGTAAAAAGCTAGTATATTTTTGTGAGAACCATATACAGTGTTAAGATGATAGGTATGTATATTAAAATAATATTCATAAAAAGTGTTTACTGCAGACCACGCCGATGACGGATATAATATAGACAATCGGGTCAAAATTTTAAAAGTTAATTACTGCTAGTCTTGCAAATAGTTATGTATAAGAAGTTAATCTATGATTGTGTTATTAATTTTAAATGAATACCACACACACAGTCGCTTTCTTGCACGTAATATGAACCATTCTCTAATCTCCTTTAATCAATCTCTAAGGTATAAAAAGCTTTTGGTGAAGGAAATTATCGTCAGGATACCTGCATACACGGGGGTCCCTAGTATTCTTGAAGGTATATGATTCAGCCATGCCGTTTTCGTACAGCGTGGTAGACTATATTCTTAACCGTTATTAATGTGAGAGGAGACCCGAGCCAGAGTTGTGCTGTTGGCCAAAGCTTTTAGACATGTAGGGGTTTCCTCATCTCCACTTCTCTATTGAAAAAATGACAATTGTCGGCCAAGTCAAGTCAATTACCGGGTAAGCACTTTAAAGACCATGGCACTTGATATTATCAACCCAGTTGGTCCTTGGTGATCCAGTGACCAGGCCACCCAGCGTCCCCGACAGAGGAAATTATGGGCTGCAAGCTAATTTGTGCAGTATCTTCTATCTATCTATACTTATTTATAAAACAAAGTCCCCTCATGTATGTGTCCCTTTTTTTCAAAATATACTAAACGGATTTTTGTACGGTATTTACTAAAACATAGTGCAATACGAATAATAAGAAGGTTATAAGTAATAGTGGATTACGATTTCATGTCAATTGATTGAAATATAACAATTAGTGTTAAAAAATCTCGCCTGCCGAGAGCTTTTTAC
>DWPQ01000395.1:0-17131 GCA_018251795.1 Perichares adela
ACAATAAGGAAACTTTGCTTGTACCGATATTATTGACTTATTGGTTGAGTGTATTTATTTGAATACCCTGAGTGTCTCTTAACTACTTGACGCTGACTGTACTAACGCTGGTTGTTAAGTTATTAACCTGCATTCTTACCTAGAATGACCGTTATATGTTTTTTTGCATTTCGGTTACAGGGTAAATTTTTGCCATGAACATTTTTAAATGGTGGCGGTGATTCATTAGATTGAAAAAAATATATCAATCTGTTACATTTTGTAACAAATGGATATTCTTTGGTAATTTTTACGCCAACTAATGACAAAAGTGGAAGCTACGAATTTTCGAAATTGCGAGATTAAATCAGAGGATTAATTTCATTTCATGTACATATATTGTTGTTCAACACTCGTAATAAATATGTTATCTATAATGTCAGTGTCTTGGCAAGCATAGGGTTGTCAACTGTCAGTCGGATAGAAGACATAAATTGCTAAACAAAACTCATGCCGTTTTCGTGTTTCATCACATGCAAATAAAATAAAACTGAGAAACATGAAAGTCCCGAATAAGAATAAGGTGAAAAAGCAAAAATTAAAGAAGAAACCTAAAGATAAGAATAAAAAAGAGCAAGTCTTGGTCGTAGCACAAGAATTTAAGTTTGCGAGGTTGTTGTCTGGCAATGAAAAGAAAACTCGTGATAGGGTCCTTAAAACTTTGAAGAAATGGCTCCAAAATTGCTTTGAGAAAGGATACGGTAATGATACTCTTGGATTTAATACGTCAGATAGATTTTATATACAACAAAAGAGTAAATATTGTCTTAAAATGTTCATGTTATAACCTCAAAAAACGCTTCAGTCTACTTGCATGTTCTATCCGCCTAATTAACATATGTTACAGTCTCCTAAACATCTATTATGAACATTTTAGAAAGTATTTACATATTTTTTCATAATGGAATCTTAACTCATGTTTCTCTGTGCTTTAACAAGTTTCTCTAACTTTGTTACAGAATTCAAAGAAGATGACTTTATTAGAGTATGGAAAGGATTATTTTATGCTGTGTGGATGTCAGATAAGCCCTTGGTGCAGGTAAATCACTCAGAGACACACATATATTCCTACAAAATGTAGGTGGTACATTTCAATTATAATAATTTTAAATCTTTAGGGAGATATGGTCCAACTTATATGACAAAGTGATATTTGTAAAGTTCACAGGAGAGTAATTTGAAAAATGTTGCTCTAACTTTTTTATTACCTTTCTTCAGACTTTAGATTTTTTTACTAAGATACTTAAGATTTAGATTGTCACCACATTCTATGCGTGTCCCACTGCTGGACTTGGCGTCTCCTTTCATATTGAGAGAAATCAAAACCATGCTCCACTCTGGCCAAGTGTGAATTGCAAAACTTCACACTCTTTGGCAAACATTATAGAGAAGTATGTCTCACAATGTTTTCCTACATTGAAGCAAGTAATAATTAATTTTCAATATGCACATAATTCTGAAAATTAAATTAAAATTAAATTTGCTTAAAGCTGTAAATTGGTACAAATGTTTCCTAAAAACATGATTGTAAAACTGATTTTATAAAATTTAAGAGGGTACCATAAAAACATGTTAAGTTTTTCACAAATCTTTCATGAGGCATATAGAAATCTTAATCACTTCTTGCTTCGTCTGAAAACAGTTATATATTACAGTTTACCAATAAACACCTTTATTTTATGGAATGAATGTTTGCCTCATTTTCTCAAATATAAACAAGAAAATTTAGGTTTATATGAAAAAAATAGTCTTTTCTACTTATTTATCCATTAAGTCAGTGAGCCTTTTGTGTTGAATATATTTAATCAATTAAAAAAAAGTTTCAAGTTCGATTTATATGTTTTGTTAAAAAATATGTAAATGTAAGTACACACTTGTCATGTTTAAATACCAACTGATGATAAATTCCCGCAGGAAGAATTGTGTGAGAGCATAGCAGAGATCCTGGATCTGTTTGTACCTGAGCAACAGGAGCATGCAATACTGATGACTAAGGCAGGTCTCAAGGTGTTGGCCACCGAATGGTACGGCATCGACCATCACAGGATGGACAAGTTCCTCATGGTAATGGTTTATTTGATGTTTGCAAAATTATGACACTAAGTTTAGTAATTGTCTTAGTTTAACCAGACTACGAAGATTCATTAATTATGTTTGTATATGGTTAATTAAATCAATAAAACAAATGAATTGTGTTATTGATGAACAGTATGTTATTCACATTTATAATGTTGAATTTTAATTCAGTTAAAGGGCAAAAATATTTATGCCAAAGCATTACACTGGAAATATTTTTGTGGAATGTATCTTAATTATAACGTTTTAGATACTAGAAGGGTGTTTTATGAAAAGAAACCATTTTTGCACATTATAATGGGCAAAAATAGTTTCTGTTTAATTTTAAATTGCATAGCTTCCAATACTTTAAGGCAAGTGCATTTAAAAGTTGAACATTATAATTCCGTTTACAGTTGGTTCGCCGTTATCTCCGAGGCAGTCTTCGCTGTCTGCAGCGGTGTGACTGGAGTCTGGAAAGCTGTCAAAAATACAGCAAGATGCTGATGGGCAATGATGGTAGATTACTATGACAACTTCCTTATTGTGCTTTAAGTGTTATTTAAGTCTGATAAACTTCATAAAATCCTATTTTTTCTTTTGGAGTTCCATAAGTTAATCAAGTTTTATAGTGGTTTTTTTTTATGAGGTTTATTAGAAATATTGACCACAAAAAACCCACAGAGGTTTGTGTTATAATGCTTATTATCCCTACTTCCCTACTAATGTTATAAATGCGAAAGTAACTCTGTCTGATATACTTTCACGCCTAAACGATGAAATTCGGTATGAAGATAGAACTGAACTTGGGAAAGGAAATAGGTTACTTTTTATCCCGAGATTCCTTTGGGTCCCGAAGCGAAGCGAGGGGGTTCACTAGTTGTTAATAGTTGGCAATTGTGGTGATAGGATCATGGCAGCTGAACCTTGCCAAGGCTCAGTCAATGTTTGTTTTGTTTTCAGGAATTCTGTGCCTAAAAACGCCGCAGTACGCGAGGAACGCCATGTCAATGATACTGCACGTCATTGACTGCTACCTCGAGGAACTAGCGAAGGTATACCAAGTTTTCAGTAATTGCAATAAACATTCTTTATGTAATATCGAAATATGGATGGATACTTTTAAGTATATGTATGTGGTAGTGTGATTAAGAGAGTGTTATTTATATTGTTGCAAATTATTCTTCATACCATTAAGTGATAAGGGTGTTCCATGCCAAGCTTTTTCTTATTTTATTTTTTTAATGTGGTAATAAAAAATATATATAACCCTTAATTTTTAACATTATACCACCCTCGCCTATTTTTAAATACAATAATTTATATGGGGTAACGAGGTTTGTGGGGCCACCTCGTAGATAATGAAAACATGTACATAGAATTATCATTTTTATTCTTTGATAAAATTAGTTAGGTACATAAATGTGTATTGCCACAGGTGTCGCAGGGGCAAATCCCGGAGGCGAGCATGGCGGCGCTGCTGGAGCCATTTTCGTCGCTGGTGTGCGGGGGCGAAGCGCTGGCGCTGTGCGTGGCAGCGCGTCGGCTGTTCACGGCGTTGCTGCGGCAGAGCGAATGCGGCCTGCAGTACCAAGAGGCCACCAGGGCTTGGCAGAAGGTCTGTTTCTAGGAAACTGTTATTTGATGTCATTTATACCTGTCGATTCGAAGTCTGATTTAAAAATAATACTTTTTAACTCTCAAAGATATGCTACAGAGTCAACGGTCACGCGGCGGTGTAGTTTTTTAAGTGTCAATTTTTATTTTGTGGCAAATGAGATGAGACCCATACTGACGACACCCGACTCAAAGCCCACGTTAATAAAGTTTGCCATGGTAAAATAAACCTTCAAAACATTATAGAAAATAAGAGTTCTTTTCACTTAGTATTCACATTGTGCATTGACCGTATTTGACATTCGCCATAACCATCCATAACTTGAAGTAAGTGTAACATTTGCTGATAGTTCACGGTTTGTTTCTTTTTCGAATTAACTTTTAGCCAGTTTCATTACCCAATTTATTCCTAACAATTTAACTAATTGTACTTACAATATTTTTTGTTTGAATAATCCGGCCTCCTTTCGGAATGTGTGTATGTGTGTTTAGAATGATAAAACTTTTTTGTAATTTTTCTATATGTTTAAATACTGTTGGTATAGACACAATTGTATGGGATTTATTGACCCCTTCGCTTACTGTTCCGAAAAAGCTGAAACGTTTTTCATACTTGGTGTTTTAACAAATGATCGTTTGTGACAGATGGGCTGCCCGGCCGGTGGACCGGAGGCTCTGGAGCTGGTGATGTCTGATGATGAGCAAGAGAATGGGGACGCTAATGAATCTATGGAGGAACAGTGAGTTATCGTCATCATATGTATATAGGTTCCAGCTAACACTGTCTGTGTGGGGCGTTGTATAGACATGTAGTAATGCGACATCACTGATAACGAAAATCGTAAAATAAACATCAATTTGTTGCTTAGTTGTTTACCCTAGCCCGGTGTCCAATCTGGGACTCTTCGTTCGGTAGACAAAATCATTACTGAGTTGGGTCTGTTTGTAACAAAAATTTAAAATTTCTCGTAATGTGACTATTCGCTTTTAGATTATATTTAGAACTAGATATGCCCGCGCGGAAATCAGTGTGTTGCAAAGTTTTTCCAGCGGAATTTCTAAGACAAAGAGTAACCTAAGTTACTCCTTCTTACATCAGCTATCTTCCAGTGAAACTCCCGTCAATATCGGTCCAGCCGTTCCAGAGATAAGCCGGAACAAACAGACAGATAGACAGAAATTGTAAAAAAATATATTTTGGGTTATGTACCGTGTATACATACATATGTATTTGGTAAAAAGCAGGTTTTAATATTAGAAACAGACACTCGCAATTTTATTTGGTTGTATAGATGTTATCACATGTGTCCTTGTAACGTTCAGGTCGTCAGCGCTGGACCCCCGCGCGGGCCGCGTGGACGTAGTGCTGCCGCTGCTGCCGGTGCCGGCCGCGCTGCTGGCGGATCAGCTCAGGACTCTGATGGCGAAGGCCTCCTCCAAGGCCTACAAGCGAGCGAGCATCTGTTTGCAGCGGTCGGTCATATAATTACATTATTTGTTTTGAAATTAAACAGTTTCAGGTGTAGTAAGAGAGAAATAATGCAATGCGGTTGCTTACCAGTTTTTCTTACAGGTACAACTATCTGAACCGTTTTGTCTGATTCAACGGAGCTATGGATTTTAATTTGAAGTATATTTATAAGTAATGTACGCTATACAAGAACTCTTTATTGTACACCATAAATTAGGAATTACAAGAAAATGTTTCCATAGATGATAGGTTTATATATGATAAACAAAAGGTGGTCTTAATGCTGAAAGCGATATCTTCGAGGCAACCTTCAGGTAGAAAAATATGATGATGTATTCTATTGTGATTTCAGGTTTGAAGCCCTATTGAAGAACGAGTACCCGCTGGTAGTATCGGAGGCTGAGGCGGCGGGGCTGGAGTCGCCCGAGCCGGCGGAGGAGCGCCGGGAGGCCGCACAGAGACTGCGGGTGCTTGAGAAAACTCTTGTGGCGCAGTCTGATGAACTGGCATTAAGAGGTGCGTACTCTATGTATCATTTATTGTTTATTTTCCATACAAAACGATACAAATATTACAGTTACATAATATCTTTATTACGTGTAAACAATATGTTTCTCTGTACTTTAGTGTAACACACAGATGTGTGATGACCTCCTAGTAGGTCGGTTTCTGTAACAAATGGTTAGGTTGTATAAAGGTTCAAGATTTTTTTTTTTCTGATCAGATTTATGGATGTGTTTAATCTTGTTGTCACTGTATTATACACTAATGGACTCGTTTTGTAAACCGATTTATATTAATCAAGTTTATATGGTCATACTTAGTGTGTGTGAATCTGGTGTTAGTTTAGTGTGTGTGTGTGTATTCAGTTTGCGTAATGTATCTTTTGTTCATATTGAAATATTCCAGGTCTAAAGAGAAAGCATCGTAAACGTCTTCTGGCCAAGAGTCGGGCCGGTATCAGTATAGTGGAGGAGGCTGCCCAGCACGCCACTGCCACCGACACGCAACCTAGCTCCACTGTAAGTGTCTAAATATAACCAATACTCACCCCTTCCAAGGGTATTCGGTGTCACGTGGGCCTATTGGAAGATATGTGAGTGATGCATCGGACATTCACACAATTTTATTGTAACCGCCGGCTTATTGCCGAACACATTTACTTCCAATCTTTAGAGATCAAATTCAATTACAAAATATTTATAAGTAATCTAATGTAAATAATTGACGAACGAGCAAACATGCATGAAAAAAATGTAAACGGCTCATTGGCTCTCTAATACTGAAATGGAAACATGTAAAAACGTTTTATAGTTGTTTCTGGAACGTTTTATAGTTTGTGACAATTACAGGTGAGGCGTTAAAACAGTTATTTTAAAAAACAGTGTTTTTTACAGAATGGTGATTGGCATGTTGAAGAAACGCAGCCGGAAGTAGATTTGAAAAGTGAAAAAGTTAATTCTTCTGATAAAGAAAATGAAGTTGTTAAAAAGAAAACTAGTAGAAAAAGGAAAGTTCAGGAAAATGGTTTAGATAAGGTTAAAAAAGCTAAAGTTAATGTTATTAATAAAAGTAAAGTAAGCGATAAAAGTGATGCAAAGAACGACAAAGAACCGGACAAGAAACTTGATATAGTTAAAAATGGAAGTTTAGTTAATGGACATAGTATTAAACAGAAAGCTAAAAAGGAAAAACAAATTAAAAATGGCAATAGTCATGTTAATGAAAAGACAACAAAACTAGAGAAAATCGTTAAAAACTCACCGAAATTGATTGAAACGCACAAACAGACCAACAATATCAAAATTTCCGAAGCAGAAAATGTAGCCAACAAGGACACTGGTAAAAAACCTTTGCACAGCAAAACACAGGACAAAACAGAAGTAACGAAAGTTTCTAAAGTAACAGAAACTACTGTATCTGATAACAAATTGATAAAAAGACAGAAAGTATTACCCATGAATAAAGTAAAGAATTATCAGAAACAAACGTCCGGCGACAAGGGGACCAAGGACACTTCGAGGAAGAAAGCGTTGGAGACACCCAAGAAAGTAAAATTTGTTCTGAAGAACAACGGCATGCAGGGACCGGTCGACTACTACAAGAGCGTCCGGCAGAGCCCCAGCATACCGTTCGACAGCAGCAAGAAGCCCTCCAAGACCAATCTGAAGGTGTCCACGCCGTCCCCAATCAACCCGTTCTTTAAGAAAAAGTTGAAAATGAAATTCTAAATTCAAATATTCATTATCTGTTTCTGTTATAAACAGCCATTAGACGCGGAAGGTGTCGGTAAATACCGGAGGTGCTAGTACACGTCGAGGTCGTGTCGTCGGAACAAGGTCGTGTCGTTAACGTAACAAGTGAAACATAACATTAGAAGAATACAAGGGCGCTCACGAGCGACACAAATACACAATACGATCCTAATCAGAAACTTAGTGAATGTCGACCTAACTTGTACGAAGTTCACGGCCACGTAATTGGGCACAAACGCGCAGTACAATATCAAAATACAATACAATGCATAAACTATTGAATATAAGAGCTAAAACCTACGAGTATATGGCCTAGTATGTGACCTCATATGAGGCGGCTGGACGTTTACGGTAATTTTTTTGCGTATCTCAGAAGAAGCCGACTGGCGCGGACGGGTGCTTCTAAACGATAAAGTACAAATTACAAGTGTAGTTATACTAAGCGCCACCTACATAACCTACGAATGCTTCGGTTACTGTACTACAGATTGACTACGATTTTTGGCAATAACAATGTTATGTAATGTGCCGTAAAATGTTTTAAATTTTCAACCATGTAAGACAAGTCACTTGTATTGTTTGGACTTTTTAGATCACAATAATTATTTGACATTTAAGTTCATATTTAGTGTATACAAATCTAACTGGACTTAGGGAATTTCGTCGCATGAAACTTTCTCTAATACATTGTGGTTAAATCTGAGAGCAATAGATACTGGGTGCATGTATATACCCACTAAGCAATAGAAAATATACGTCTCTATATATATAAAATTCTCGTGTCACAGTGTTAGTTGCCATACTCCTCCGAAACGGGTTGAGCGATTATGATGAATTTCTGTACGTACATTTGGTAGGTCTGAGAATAGGTTGTAAACTATTTTCATACCCCTAAGTGATAAGAGTTGTCCACCCCAAGCATTATTTTTTGGACAACATTTTGTTTCATTATTTTCATCATAAAATACATACAACCCTTAATTTTCACTCTTCCATTACCCACCCCCAATTTATCACTACATTTAATTTGTATGGCAAAATGAGGTTTATGAGGTCAGCTAGTTGGTTTATAATTTGATTTAGTCGTACCGTAGATTGTGTAATGTTTATAGAGAAATCATAAAATGACACCCACAACTGATTTGAACAAGGTTGTTCAATGTATCCTGCAATGTTGTAGCAGTAAATAGATGATTAATGTTTGTTGTTTAACTAGAAACTTCATTTTGAATTAGTTGTATTTGCCGGAGCGGCATTTGTGTATTGAAACTGTTTGTTGAATTGTATAATTTTATGAAATAAATGAATTTTGATTCAAAATGTTTTTTTACTATTACCGGTAAAATACCAATTGATTTGTTATTTTTTGGTATGACTTCAATATTTGTACACAGTAGCGTGGAAGCAAGTATGTAAATAGTCAGTTCGAATCCTCCGCACACTTTTAATTTTTCACATGTTAGTATTAAAATTCACCATCGTGGCAATGAACAAAATCTTGAGGGTAAACTGCATATTTAAAAGATCTCCGTAATATTCTCGTATGTGTAATTTGCCTCTCATTTATCAGCGTGATCTAATCAAACTCTCGATGTTCAGGAGACGTAAGCCCAACGATAGGACAATTATGTGTTGGGTTGATATAATATTCAACGACTAAGATAATTTAGTAAGTCAATATATATAAATCGTTTGGAAAGTAATGAAAACAGAAACGTATAAATATGTAACATTTATTTAAAATTCAACATGATGACGTACAAATGAGGCACTATAAGCACGATAGAAAGCACCTAGCATACATATATCTTTACAAACTTGAGGCCCGCGCACATTACCGACGTGATGCACTGTATTGCAAAACAACAATTTTTTCGGCGCGATGTAGTGTGCGATCCGCGGTAGTTTTGCAATTCGCTTCGTCAAGCGACTATAGTTGACACTATAAAGTTATGAATACTTTAATTTTTATATTAATTAGTCACTGCGATTTTAAAGTGACTAAATTTTGAGCGAGTTAAGTGATTGACTAAATAGAGCTGGCACAGTACCAATACGGATGGTTGAGTGCACAAGACAAATGTTACGCGGCATGGCACCAACATTCAACAGACTCAAGTGGAACACAATATTATGACAATTATTAAGAATTTACATCGAAAGCACTTTTTTGTAATTCAAATATAATATTTTATTTTTATGGTGCGGTATTATGACAATGTGCGCTGGCCTTTAGAACAAACAATTACCTTACAATTATTTACAATATATTATTAATAAAATATACTCTGCAGATTTAACAATTTATTTATAAATTATGGAATGTTCGGTACAAATAATTGCACTATTTATGTGATAGCCACAAATAATTATTAAAATTGACGAATCAATAAATCACGAATTTCATCTCATGGGCATTCATAACTCATCACAAGTAATTCATGTAACACTAAAACGATCACCGATGCGTTGCTTACTAATTAGGATGATAGTGCCTATGGATGTATAAACATGTTCTTGTCTAAGGACGCCGGTCATTTCAACATATTAATGTATCGGGTTTATTTAAATAATAATTAATTTAAGTCTCAGTACACTACATAGTGTTTGTACAAAACATTAATAAATGTTTGTAAAATACATTCAAAAATAAAATAACAATTTCCAATTACAAAATAACATATAACAAGGAGCTGCATTGTCTTATGTTATAAATTACAATTCATATAAAATGTACAGTTGTGCCATTAACACTTACCTGGTGTCCTGCCAAACATTGCCATTCAGTAACAATAAGTTAGAATTAAATTAAGTAGCTATGTTAAAAGTTTTAAATTTATAAAATTATTTAATTATAACAAGACATAATGTGTTTAACCGTGTCATGCAATAACCTGACAAGTTATAAAATTATAACATATAAAAATATCTAAATTAAATGTTAGTTGAACTTTATAGTAACGTAACTTACTAGTAAGTAGTACGTAACTTGGCAGGATTGCGACGTAGTGGGGATAAGTTTGCGGAAGTAATTGTACACTCGATGTCAAAAAAGTTGTCACTTTCGTTGCTAAATTGCGTCCTCTGAGAAACGCAAGCTCAGTGTAACATTTCAACGGACCAACATATCGCCGTCAAAATGGTTAATTTTTATGCGCTCAAGTATATTTATTTACATTACTCGTGCGAACTGCACGACTTGTGGGTCACACTGAAAACCAGCAGCCGCTGTTGTCTTGCGGCTACATGCGAGTGTGAACCCTTTTCACCTTTATTTTTTGTTTTATTTCTGTTTTTTGTTCCCTACTTTTATTCAATGTAGGTATTATGATTTTTTATGGTTTTGGGCGTAATAAATATTTTTCTTTCTTTTCTTATTCGGGAGTAGATAACAGGACGTTGACGGGGTGTTGGACGCAAGGGGGCGGGAGACAACCATTCACGCGCTCGGAACGATGCTGTTCCGTCCCCCGCATCCCGCATGATAACCAAAGAGACCCAAAATACAACTTCTGCGCATCTAACCACTGTTGCCAAGTTACGTGCCGGCAACTGTAACTGAGCTTGAGTTGAGTTAACTAAGCTTTATATTGTAAGCCCCACGCGACCGCCGTTACTCTCTTTGTGACTATGTAGATAAAAAAACTTCATGTTAACACTCATTTTACACACACATGTACTCACAGATGCACACACAAACAACAAGCATAAAGCGCATTTGTTAACAATAGACAATTTAAAATAAGAATACAAAATTCATAAATCACCCAATTCCGATACTTAAGTTTAATAATTCAGTTGCTGTTTAATGCCAATTATTGACGGTGGCTCCTTTCGGCTTCTCACAGACATCACAAAGTGTCGATCACATGTCGTCCCCCTGTCCGAGAAGCGACAACGGGTCCTCGAACACCGGCTCCGATGGTTTAGTGGTAACGTCTTTTGGTTTCGATAACGATTGAGAGGGCTCTGGAACTAAACATACATTATCATTCATATTGCAAACGCTCGGGACCCGAAATCAAACATTTGTTACAAAAATATTATGACACTAAATGATATTCGAAATTCAAGCTACGCCATCCTTTCTGCAAATCATAAGTATGTCCAGGGCCATAGACAAAGTACTAGGGCTACGACATCTTAAAACTGTATGGTAATAAATAAACGCTAACAAACTCATACCCCCGCACTAGGATTTCCTGTGCAACGCAACACCTTTCCGCAGCGAATGTCATTTTACATTTTTAAGATGTCGTTTAACGTGAACACTAACCGCTAAGATATTTGCCACCGGTTTCTGGAAGTAAGGGGCCGTCCATTTTAATCACGTGTATTTGTAGTACCTACAAAGGGTCTTATTCTAATTATCTTTAAATACAGGTATAAATAAATAATCAAACGACGGGTGCCCGGCGACACTGCATTGTTTTAATGCAAAACATGCGAGGTAATAACTGACGATTAACAAGCCAAGCCCCGCGCTTTTCAGTATAAAATTAGTGCGCTTCACAAAAATAAATACACATGATATCATACTGCACCAGCCCCCCCTCCCTTTCGAGATTAATGGACGGCCCCTAATATCGATATATTCAAGTCAACATTGAATAGAGATTTAATCAGTACACTTTACCATCCAAAACTACGTCGTCAGTTAACATCAGGTGGTATTGTCAAGCAATATCTAATAAATATTAAAAACTACAAATTAAACGTGTACCAACCTTTCTTAGCAGTTCTAACGCCAAACAGATCATCATCATCGCTTTCATCACCAAACAGTGGTCGCTTCACAACAGCCTTCGGCAGTTTAACTTCTTTTTTAATTAACGTACTTATAACACTGCTGTTGTTAACATCTACATTTTTCTCACTCTTTTTACTACCGAATAACTCACTTTCATCATCACTGATGTCGTCAAACAGTGAGCTTTTTCCTTTAGAGCTTTGAGTTTTGACAAACAATTTGTCGATGTTAGCTTCCAATTTGTCTATTTTGTGTTTATTGTTGCTTTGTTCGGCGTTATTTACAGTATTATTAACAGATTTACTTTGAGATGCTTTGAAAATGTCTTGGTCTGAGTCAAAATTGTCTATTTCACTATCTTTTAAAATAACATCTTTATAAACGTTACCTAGAGTTCCAATATTTGTATTTTTTGGACCTGAGTTGAACAGTTCGTCGTCGTCGTCTACTATATTTAGAACTTTACTTCTAACAATATTTTGAGTTTTGTCAGATACTGTTTTAATATGGTCCGATGTGCTTTTAACTGGTTTCGTTTCTGTGAATATATCTTCATCGTTAAGAATGTATACTACTTTAGATTTTATATTCGGCCCTTTGTGGAATGTCGTTTTTAAATTACTACTTTGGCTAGCTTCACTTTGTATTATATCACTTGTTAACATGTCACTATTGTCTATCTGTTTAGTAATGTTTGGTTCAACGTTATTAAACAACTTAGGCTCTTGTTCTATTTCAGATTTTACTTGTTTTTCTACAATAACATCAGATGTATCTGTGACTTTATTTTGATCAAGAACTATACTGTTTCGTCCCCTTATATTTTTAACGAGCTCTTTATCGACAGGTACTTTTTCATGTTTCGGCGTATTACTATCGTTTAAATTTGTTATTGTATTTCTGCTTACTTGCGAACTGTCAGTTTTGTCAGTATAATCATCATTTTTAGAAATATCTGTAGAAGTAGAATTGTCAGTGGAATCGTCTCCAAAATCAATTCCCGACTTTCTTACAGCTTCTTTTCTTGCTCTCCTTGAGGAGGGTCGTCTTTTCACTTGAATTTTTGCTCTTTCTTTTGACAATTTATTATCTAAAACTTCACTCTCTGGATCACCTTCAAAACTTACAGATTTAACCATTTTTGATTCGTCTTTAACGACGTCTTCGTTAATTTTTGTAGATATCACTTGTCCATCGACTTGTTCGTATGTCCTTGTTTTTTTAGGAGAAGCGCCGGGTAGTAAGCTACTGACATTTATGTTTAAATTCATTGGTTTTAATTTTCCAACAGATTTTTTCACATTATCTGTTAATATTTCAGACTCTGAATCTACAGAGGTACTTGGTTCTTTCTGTATCCTTTCTTTAAATAAGGCTTTAACGTTTGTTCGGTCGTGTATGTCTGGTTGTGAAGTCGTTTCAGAATACATTTCACCCGATGGTGTTTCTAAATCAGAATCTATATAATTTTTAGATTTCTGAGTAAAATCCACATCCATAGCCGGGGGTTCATCGTGAAATATATGGAATAATCTATCGTCCTGAGCAGCAAAACTTACATCAGGTATCTCATCAGTTACGATTTCATTTTTCTTAAAAAATAAGGCTTCATCGTCTGAATCGTCGTCAAATAAAGCATTTACGTTTTTACTTCTTTTGGGTTCTTTTGGCCTTTCAAAATCTGGTGGTACATCACTGAAAATATCACTAAATATATCTGGTTCATCCGACACTGACACTTTTGTATCAGAAAATAAAGCTTCATTTTGTATAAAATCTTCTGTGATATTATTGTCATACTCAGTCTTGTTTTTCTTTTCTTCGAGCGTCGATTCGTTTGGTAAAGGTGTAAAATTGTTTGCGTTGTCATTTCTAGGTAACGGTACTTCGGACTCTTGTAAAGTATTAGTACCTTTCATAAGATTTGTATTGGTTTCATATTCTAAATCTTTAAAATCATCTTTTAATACTGCTGTTTGATCATTTTCGAACACTTGTTTCTGAGCATTGTTAGACTCATTAATTTGGTCCTCATTGCCACTTTCAATTGAGTAACTATTGTTATTAGATTCTATATGGATATCTGAATTATTTATTACCTCTTCATCAGATCTTTCTGTACTTAAAAACATATTCCCTTTATTATTGTCTTCATGAAACGTACTTTTGGATAGTTGATGAGGATTACTTTGTTCTAGTTTATTTTCAATTTCCTTAGATTTGTCACTATCAGAGCTTTTATTAAATATATCGTCCAAATCATCATCTTCGTCAAAAAGCGAGGGACTTTGAAATTGAGTCTTCGGTACATTAGTGTTACTTACAAAACTAGATGCCTCTTTATTTTTTATTACTCTCTCATTACTATTTGTAACAGAAAGCAATTTATTTTCAGCGCTAAAAATGGAACTAATCTCAGTTTTCGAAGTTGTATCCAAATATTCCGTTAATACTTCATCAGTCTTCTTGTTATTGTCTTCAAATTTACCTAAACTCACTTGGATTTTGTTTCCATTATTTTCATTACGTGGCGTTGAAAACTCTTTATTATCATTTCCGTTTTGTTTAAATAATGAATCATCACTAAGTAAATCATCTTTATCGTTTTGAATTTTAGTATCATAATTTTTAGTCTGTGGAATACTAGAAGCGTCAATTGTCGTATCAGTGTCGTGGTTTATTTGACTAGGAGGCTCTGTTGCATTATCTAAGTTCTGTATAATATTATGTTTAGTTATTGTCATAACAGAATTATAATTTTTCGTAGACTTAAGATCTGAAAATAAATCATCATCACTATCACTATCAAATATGCTTTTGACCTGGTGGCTGCCTTGTAATGAACTTTTCCCTTGGACCGGTTTTACTTGTTTCTGTATAGTCTCAGAATCAATAATATCCTCATCTTCATTTTGCCAAACTCTGGCAGATTTTTCTATTACAGTAGTAGAATGGTCAGTTTTAGGTTCAACAATAGTTTCTTTTACTTTATTAGTATTGTCAATTCCTTCATTAAATAAATCATCATTACTATCTAACGGAGCTTGATGAGGTTTACCACTATAATTCAATTTAGCTGCATTATTTTCAACTTTATCTTCACTGAATAAGTCATCATCACTATCAAAGATACTTTTGCCTTTAGGTTGTGGTTTGGAACTATTTTTATTGCTAGTAGCTGCAACATCAGCAAATAAATCGTCATCGTCATCATCGAACAAAGATTTTTTTATACTTTGTTTAGTTTCCTTAACTGGTGGTTTAACATTTGTAAATATATCATCAATGTCATCAAACAAATCGTCGGTAAATAAATCTACCTTTTTATTCACAGGTTTTTCTATATTTACTGTTGACATTTTCTCAACTTTTCTATTTGTTTGCTTAGATTTGTTTGATTTTGAAAACAGGTCATTGATTATATCCTTTTGAATGTCATCGTTTGAACTTCTTCCAGGCTCTGCTTTACTTTTTTCAGTGTTATCATTGATATTGCTTTTTTCTTGAGGTTCTTGAACTTCTTCATCGGAAACTGAGGCTTTCCTTTGACTCCTTTTCAAAATAGCGGCGCCTATACTCTCAGTGCCATGATTATTACCAAAAAGAGATATGCCTCCAATCGGTTTCTGTAAACATTAATATTAAGGTATAATAAAATGTAATATTGTTTGAAACACATTTTTATATCTTGCCAGAGATTTTAGATTACATATCCCCAGGAATCTACAATCAACCTACATTAAGAAAGACGATCACATATATGTATACTCATGACATAATATGTGGTTATGGGGACAAATTCATACTTCGGTTTACGTATTAACCGGGCAAGAAGTTGGTGGTTGAACTTAGGTAGACTTTTAATAGTTTTAATGTCACGGACGTCCTTGGGCGACCATCAGCCGGTCTATCTGCCTGTGTGTCGGCTACTAACATTTAAATAATTATGTGTGTCCGTCCATAACGTACAGCAGTATTTTTCAACTTTTTCATGTCAGGACCCCCATAGTTAACAATATATTATTTAATAAAACCTACCCTTCACATTCTTATTAATATACAAATGTTTACCACTATTAACTTTTCGTTATCACCTTTTTAATAATATATTTTTTAATCATTATTGATATTTTTACTGAGGTAAGTCTTTCAATCTCTCGCGACCCCCATACAGAAGCTTCACGAACCCCAAAGGGCAATCTACACGTTTAAAAACTCAATGGAGGGATATTGTGTGATTTCTTACAACCGTTATGACGGTAGGTAGTAAGTACCATGATCATGTAACCAATACAATACATATTGAACATTGTACCTTCACTGTAATGTCCGGTTGCGTGTCCGTGTGTACAGGCTGTTGGACATTGTCAACTTTATCAGCAAATAACTCTGAGTCCTGTGGTTCTGCGAATAGAGGTGAGGGTTGCTTGGCGCTGGGGTTTGACTGCAAGTTAACAATAACTCTATAGTTTTCGCTTTGTAAAAAAATATTTATATATTGTATTCGACACTTAATTAAAAAATATATATTAATATATAAATATTACAAATTCTTTCTTATTGATTGATTTTCCTACCGTGTAATCACGATTGGTAAAATATTGTAAATGCAGTTATTAATCTAATTATATTTTACTGTATTTTACCAAACCCTGCTTCTCCAGACTATATAAAACAAACTATACTATACTTCAGACTATATATAAAAACAAAGTCTCTTACCTGTCGTCCCCTATCCATCTGATCGTCAAAGCCACCCTTACGTCCATGCACATTAGGTACAGTATCGACGAGGCCGGTCCGCTCGGTCTGTCTGTGTGACGCGTTCCTGTGTAACTCTGCGAACACGTCCTCCTCGGAGTCCGACTGGTACGGCTCGTCCGAATGGTCCGACTGGTACGGGTCGAGCGGCGGAGGCTCTTCCGAGAATATTGTTGCTAAAAA